>CANSNZ010000857.1:372500-571067 GCA_947646795.1 Beta lomatogona | reverse complement strand
GATCATGAGATTTTGTTTATTTTTTATTAATATGTATTCTTAAAAATTTCATAATTTATCAAATATAAAATAGAGATACTGGTGCTTAAAGTTTTACATCAGCAAACAAAAAGTACTGAGTAAGTTTTTGTGAAAATAGAGGGAGTAAATAGTTTTGTTCTTTTTGTTCATGTAGCTTTCTAGCTAACAAGGGAAAATTAAAAATTCATCAGTCACGAGCCATGTCCACTGAACCTAATTTTTACCAAACTAATTTTCCTTTTACAAACTAAAGTTGATTTCTACTTATTCAAATTGATATTTACTAATCAAATCTCTTTTTACAAATCAGAACTAGAATTTGCTGATTTTTTTTATGGAAGATAGTTGCTGAATTGACTTTTGGTAAAAAATTTATTATAATTATTAATTATTATTGTTATATCAATGTTATGAATTATAAACAAATTGTCACAATAATTAAACTTGTTTTATTGATTAACACTGAAATTTATGAACCTTACTGTTACTGATGAACATTCATTTCTACTAATTATTAAAAAAAAAAAATTTATTAGTTAAGTGGGCCTTAGGGAATAAACTTCAAGCGGGCCTAGCTCAAAGGTTGTAAGAAAAGGCCTACGGAGTATTTTGAGTCTTTGACGTGTTGTTATACTAGAGGTGGGAATGTAAATCACTCTTTAAAATTTTAGGGTTTTAACTAAGCTTGTTATTGAATTTTTCTGCTCGAACTTGGTTCAAACTTAAAAAATGTTTTTTCATATGAATTGGTTCATGAAGCTAAAAAAAACTTGAAAAATGTTTTTCATATGAATTGATAATTTAATTGAATTTGTACCTCTATTTAGCTTTTGACTTTTTCATTTGGTAAAACTAACTTTAAAGTGAATTAAAAAGACAACCGAACGATTTTACTAATCAACTTTTGGTAGTTTGGCCAAAACGTAAGTTGGTTATATTGCATATGAACATTAAAGGAAGCCGCATTTAAGCTTGGGACCAAGTATGCTTGGTCAAATCCTTAGTGAACTAATGAATGAATGTCTATTTTCAGTATAAATAAATAAATAAATTCCTACTGAACTACTCAATTAAATATCATCTTTTTACAAACACAAGTTTTTGGGTGTAATTGTTACACCATAATGTATGATGTAACAACCCACAAACCATCGCTCCTTTTGCAAAAAAAAAAAAAAAAAAAAATCAAATGATATAGAATAAATGATAAAATGAGATGAGATTCATGTCATTTTATTAGTATAGTCCATGACATTCTTGTTGAAGTCTATGTCATTATGCATATTACACAATATATTACACAATAAGTTGTGGTGTAAACATGTTACACCCAAGGCACACCCTTTTATGAAAATATGTTCAAAATTATTTTTCTACCGTCTCAAATTAGTTGTATTATGTAGAGAGCCATAAGCAAAAGTTTAAGAAGTGCATGTAAAGAGGAGAGAGATAGAAATAAAAGAAGGAAAAACTCTTGTGATGAGGAGAAAGATACAATCAAAACGCACTACCAAAAATATAACGTTACTTTTTAGGAAAATTTGTCAGAAACCACCTTTTATAATCACTTTTTTGTGAGAAACACCTTTAAAATAAATGGTTAATTAGCCACCTTTTTGGTTCTTTTTTTTGTTGGAAGCCACCACTTGCCGGAATCCGGTGGTTGACCTCGATTTTCTGGCGTTGACCATCGGATTTTCGCCGTTCTTCCCCCCTTTATCCTTCTCCCCCTCCCCGCAACCCATCCTCCCCCCTCGCATCCCCGGAAACCCCCTCGTATCCCCGGGCAACCCCTTCCCCTTTGCAACCCACTGGCAAACCCCCCCCCCACGACCATCCCCGCCCTCACAGTCCTAAGCCCCTCCCCATCCTCGCATCCCCGGAACCCCCCTCCGCCCCTAGCATCCCCGGCAACCCCCGCCCCCCAAATAACGGCCCCCTTCCCACCCCTTCTTTTCCCTCCTCTTTCTCCCTTCCTCCTCCCTTGCTTTGAAATTTCAAAAAAAAAAATTGAGGGAGGAAGATGCTAGCAGGAGAAGCGTGAAGGTGGAAGAAATGGCGAAAATCTGGAAAATATGGCGAAAATCCGATGGTCAACGCCGGAAAATCGAGGTCAACCACCAGATTCCGGCAAGTGGTGGTTTCCAACAAAAAAAAAAGAACAAAAAAGTGGCTAATTAACCAAATTTTTTTAAAAGGTAGTTTCTCACAAAAGGCGATTTCTTACAAATTTCCTACTTTTTAATGGAGGTTGTATTGCAGCTTGCAACTAACTTAAAATTGAGGAAACCATGACTTTCGAGCGACGTGTGCAATACAAGACCATTGATGTTGGCATGTTGCATCAACTCTAGAGATTGCAAGTACTGGATAAAGCAATAAACATGACTTGAATCAACTACCACTTATATTATAGCATAACGAAATTCACAAGAAATGAGACCAACATTGATGAATTAATGATCCCTCCATAATGGTGTTATAAATTGCACTGCGTATATAGTATGAATGTTATAAATACTGCCGACATTTTTATGTATTACGACCCCCGGAAGAGAAGGCGTCGATCGAGGGTAACAACTAGCAAATCCCATCTTTTCTCATAGGCCCTAGCTCGTAACATAAATGCTATGTTGCTGCTTAATTGCTTAGCTATTAAGATTTAAGAGTACATTAATAATGAGTTTTCTCTAAATCTACTCAGCTCATTTTTTCTGGTGCAGTAGCCTACCCCTGCCGGCCTGCCGACATAAATGAGGGGGAGAATTTGAGATGATGCTTAACGAATTTTAACGGCAACATTTTCTAGTGGAATATTGAAATGAATAATAATATGATTGTGCTTTGATGTAACATGTGAAGAATAATGTCTTAGGTATATATTTTACTTTGATTATGGTTCAATTAGCTAGATCAGATGGGGAATTCGTGATGCCCAATACTTGTACCTCAAACCACATTTTTTTTATAGAAAGAACTCAAGCCACATATTGGAAGCACTTCAGAAAACATTATTAAAATCCACATATTTGAAACTAGAGAAACACCCTTTGTTTTTCTAAGAAAATGGCTAGATATCTAATGAGGCCTTGATTAGCAATTACAGACAAGTTGTTAGGTATTAAATTGGTTAGCTACTTCTCATTTTGTTCTAGGATTCTTCATATTCGTAGGTCATTTGTGGCATGCGGGAAGGGCTCGTGCAGCTGCAGTAGGATTTGAAAAAGGAATTTATCGTGACTCCAATGGTTGTCCAAAAGGACTTACTAGTATTTGTATGAGTTTGATTTTGCCAAGACAATTTGCTCTACAGAGCTAATTTCCTAAGCAAAGAAATGTAGGGATCGGACTAAGACATGTGTGAGGAAAAAGGGACTTGTTTGGACCTATCCGAGCTTGAAGTAGCACTTGGCTAACCAATGTGGGGTTTGTGGCTTAAAATATAGTTAGCTAGAGAAATGTAGGTCACGCACCCATAGCCAATTTTCATTTTGCTCAACCATTTGCTCTGATAACTATAGTTGATTGTATTAGTTGGTCTGACTAGGTGGTTGTATTAGTTGTTTATATAAAATTATTCTGTAAATTGATAATTAATACCTGACTGTATTTTGAGCATATATATAACTATCTTTTCACCTCAACATGCCCAAATGTATATCACCCAAAGGCTCCCTCGTCTAGCTTTTATAAAATTATTGTTTTGGGGTCAAATTAAATTGTTCTTCCAATCTCCTATGTACTATCATGATTCATGATAGTGGTGCGTTACATCCTAGAAAGAGCATAATTGTTACCAATTGAAACCTTAGATTATTTCCTTTGATATACTCTATATGTTAGGTAACTATATATAGAATCTTTATTTTTCTTTTTAGGAAAGGCATCAATACGATATGGAGAAGAACCTTTGTACTATGCTATCTTTTGTATTCTATGCCCTATAAGTAGCATTTTACAAGAAAAGCTTACTTGGGGAAGTGTCGTCTATTACACATGATGATGTTATATTGTTATATGTGCTTGACATGTGTTAAACAAGAAAAATATAAAGAAAGAAAAGAGAAAAAACTGAAACTAAAACCTTAAACGTAATTCATTTGGTAGATAGAATCATAGATCTCCCCATTAGCTAACATTATTTTGATAGATAACTGAAATACTCATTCCCCTCAAATATAATAATAACTGGAAATACTCATACTCCTTTACGTCGCCATATACTATGCAATTACCAGGGCCATCGGGTTTAATGGTATGAGCTTCCTATCTCCCACACTGGGAGGCCAAGGTTCAAATCTTGGTGGAAGCAAAATTTCAATATTGTTGGGGTGAGTGGCCACATGCGAGGCGGCTGAGAGGAAATACTATGCAATTGCGTTTGTCCTACATTCTACATAGAATTCCTTAAATATCACCCACTTTGTTTTCCTACCATTGTTTCTACTACTAGTTACTTATAACTAATGGTCTAGTTGAAAATGACTAAATTAAACACGCAATACAGCTCTAAAATATCCCTCTATCTAAAACTGTTATCCCCCAGCTGAAACTTAATTAGTATGAACGTAATATGTAACAATGACACCTCGAAGGAGAATCTCTGGTACAAAATGACAATTGAAAAATCTCCTAATATTGATACGACCTATTTTATGAATAGTATAATAGCAGTCTAGTTAAGAACATTATTTCATTCTATACTAAGATCTTACGATTTTTCCTAGAAAAAAGGACGATATATTTTACGAATATCAATTTATATAATCATTTATATCTAGTGGTGGGCTTGCCCACTTTCGATGTGGTGGTGCTCATTTACTAATTTCTACCCCTAGTCTTAGTACTTGATCAAACTCAATAACCCTATCTATATTTTCCCTTATTTATTGCCCTTTTCCCCTCACCTTCACTTTACCTCTTAGATGCTTCTAAGGGTTCAGCCTTCTTCCTCATCTCTTTCCTCCAATAGTTGTTCTAAGACTCTCGCATGGAAGAAGCTGTAAAACACAAAGCACACATAAGTTGGTGTTTGCAGATGCAGCATCTTCAAGATTCACAAACAAGCTTAGCTTTTCTTAATGAAGGTTTTTCCTTCATTTCATGTTGATCTTGGAAAGCTTGGATCATCTGAGAATCTTGATGATGCTGCATCAGCAGATACTTGACTCATATATCATTACCATGCTCAAGCTTTTATCGGTCCGAAAAAAAGAAGCTTTAGCTTATACCTATGCTTATGCTTGATGCTTCAAGACTTCTAAGGTGATTTAATTAAGTATTTCATACTAGTTTTTCTGCTTATAGTTAAGTTTAGCTTGCATCTCATGATTAGTTTAGATGTATTTCCTCTGTTCCGAAATAAATGAAACGTTTCTCTCTTCTAAGTGATAACTTTTTAGAGAAACGTTTAATTTATTTCAGAACGGAGGAAATACTTACTTTTGCATCGCATGCTTAAGGTGATAAGATTCGTTATGGTATGAAGATGTTGATTGTCAAGCTCTTAATTGAGATGTTGGTATCATTCTATCTTTATTTCAACTTGATTAATTTATTTATACTAGACCATCAATTAAGTTATTAGAATGACTAAAAAGAGAAATTAAAGAAAATATGTACTCCAAGATATTCTTCTAATTTCCAAATAGTTGGTCCATCTGGTAATTGAAGTTGAAAGATATTCTAGTGTTTGATGCTAGTTGCTAACATCTAAAAAAAACAAAGAACAAAAAAACAAAGAACAAAAAACAAGAAGAAAGAAAAAGTTTAGAGGGAGATGGTTCATCTTTCAAATTCCAAATAATTGCAGCTTTGCAAGAATGCTTTGATAAGTAAATTTTTTATTTTCTTTTTGACAGCAACTTAATTTTTATTTGATATCAAGCACTTTTGGAGCTCCAATTGCATATTATTACTGATTAAATTTTACTTTGGTATATAGTGTTGGAGTATAAGTAATATATATATACACTTCATGAAAAACACTAATTTCGGATTTGGCAATAGAATTCTATTAACATTATGATTTACTTGTTCATGTCATTTATAAGTACTTGTTGCGTCCACCATATGTGTTATTTTTATTTCTTGTTCTTGTTTCGTCCACTAGTTATAAAAGGACAAAGAAGAGAAATTAGAGATAAAATGAAAATTTGTATTCTCGAAAACTTTCTTGTACCTCTTCAATAACTAGAATATATATTTAGTTATTAGAATGATTAAGAAGAGAGATTAATGAAAAGAATAAAATTTGTGCTTTCAGAAAATATGTCCATGGCAGTAGCTAGAGAGAGTCTCGTTCTGTTGGATAGTTGGATAATTAAAAAGGAAAGGTTTGATGCTAGTATAAGCAATCTATTGCTTATATCTCAAAATAAAAATAAATGAGAAAAAAGAGAGGAGATAACTTCATCTTACAAATGTCAAATGGAGTATCTTATTAACTAAGGATCCGTTCTGTTCAACTTATTTTAACTTATATAAGATTTTATAAGATAAGATAAGATAAGATAAGATCAGATCAGATCAGATAAGATAAGATCAGATCAGATAAATAAGATGTTCTGTTCAACTTATCTTTACTCATTTCAGAATAAGATAAGATAAGATAAGATAAGATAAGATAAGATCAGATCAGATCAGATAAGATAAGATAAGATAAGATCAGATAAGATAAGACAAAATAAGTTGAACAGAACAGACCCTAAATGATTGCTTTTAATTAAGATGATCAGTGGATAATTGCAGCTTTACAGGAAATGAAGTCATAAATTATACGAGGATGCTTTGGTAAACTCTTTGATACTCCTGAGCTAGTAATGACAGTTATTCCAATTGTATATGACTAATTAATTTTAGCTGGTTTCTCAACCCTTTATGTATGTGCTATGGAATAAGCAAAATGTATAATTTCACCTATTACTTCATGAATCATGAACAATGCACGAATTTTGGATTTAGTGTTGGAATTTCTATTAGCGTTAGTGATTTACTTTATGAATGACTAAATATGACACCCTATTTTTACCTACTAATGCCCTAATACATACTTTTATATGTATATTGTTTTTTTTTTTTTTTTACTTTCTGGACAAAGGAGAGAGACTGGTGCCAGAGGGAGATGAGCAGCTGGGTTACTCCGACGGAGTTCTGGCGATGGAGAGAAGTTTTTGACCCGTACTTCAGGTGAGAAAATTTTGGTGAGTTTGTCACACTGTTATTGTTATCAAGGACAACCCACCACAGGAGTCTGCAATGGATGTCGTACCGCCAGCGTAGGCGTCCATGACAGACGCTCCACCATACATAGAGGCGTCTGATTATGGACACCTACGCTGGTGGTGGGAAATCCATGGCAGACGCCTTTGTTGTTTTTCTTTTAAAAAGGGAAAGGCTCCTGCCATGGACACTACACCACCGGTATAAGTGTCCATGACAAACACATCTACCTATGGACACTACATCATGACATAGACGCCTATGCCAGTGGTGGGGCGTTCGTTTATGGCAAACGCGTTTCATTTTTTAAAATAAAAAATGCGATCATATGGATCTGATAGTGGTGCAGTGGAAACAGTGGGGCGAGGTTTGGTAGTGGTGGTGGCGGCGACTACTCCAATGAGGGTGGTGGAAGAAGAAGGGGAAGTATGGGAAATAGAAAAGAGGGAAAAGAAAAGGAAAGTAAAATGAACAGAAAAGGAAAGCAAATGAACAGAAAAGGAAAGGTGTACAAATACAGTAAAAAAAAGGTATTTAGGGCATTAGTAAAAAACTATAGGACGCCCGAATAGCAAAATCCTTTACTTATTATGCATTATTTGTAGTCCTTGTTTTGTCCACCATATATATTATTTTTCAATTGTTGTTCTTGTTTCGTTTACATATTATATCCATAAGGAACAAGGATAAATCTAACCTCTTTTCTCGCCCCTTCTTTTACTTCCTTTACTCCGTTTGAAGACTTTTTTCCCTCTATCTGATCTAATACTCTCATTCAAAATGATGATCATCTTCCATATGAAATGTCACATACACGCTTAAATGATGATGATGCAGAATTATAAATTAACATTATTTATACTTGTTGCTGAACTCATGTATGCATAAAAACTAACCTCACTATAATAGCCTAGATAATTCATATTAGTATTCCCATTTCTCCATATATGTATTATGATCTGTACGTTAATGCTGTTTATATTAATCGAAAATCCACACCACATCATAAATTAGTGATGCATATGAATATTAAAAAGTAACGCAAGGAGTATAAAGTCCAATACTTCAAATTTTTGAGAAATAAAGAGATTGCAACAAGTACAATAATATTGTCGTTCTAAATTAAATTACTTACAATTTTCAAAATTGTTGGAAAATTTTCAAGGATTGAAAGAGGAGATTCTTTGTGATTTGGTGCAAGTGTTATATGGTCCATTTTGTTCCCACATGTTTACTTGTTTTATGTGCTACTTTTTCGTGGGGGAGCAATATTGTTGATGTTGAATAATTGATATCTGAAGTGTGTAGTCACTTGTGTGACACTTCAGTTTCTGTAGTGTATTTATTCGCCGGTTAAATTAAATTCTTTTTCAAAATACTATTATTAGAACCCAAATGAAGGACATAAGCACCATAATTGACTCCTTTGATCTAGCATTAAAACTTAAGAGTAAAACTGTCCAACACTATATATCAACAAAGGAATAAGAATCCCTAATTTTAAAAATATCAATGTTAAAGCAAAAGGCTTAACTTTATTTTTTAGGGCATTGCAGTTATAAAGTTATAATGGACATTCATGAGTTTGGTGGCAATTCGGCCTCAAACAAGTCGTCTTCAATTGTCGCTGCACAAGCTTATCGATTTGGCCAAACCTCAGGTCTCATTGCTGAAGCATGGGGATTAAGAAATGGACTTATACTTGTCATTCATCAGCATATTCAAGATCTATATATAGAAGGAGATAATCAAATAGTTATAAGAGTGCTACAAGGGCATTACACTTGCACTTGGACTATCCAAACTCTCATTGATGACATTCGACAACTGCTTCGTTAGTTTAGATTCTACACTATTAAGCATATCTTTCGGGAAGCTAATCGGGTAGCAGATCTTCTATCAAAAAAAGGTCACAATAGTTCCGCTGCCTCGGTTGACGTGGATGTTTCAACGGATTCTTTGTTAAGTAAATTTGTTCTTCTTGATTCGTTAGAAGTCTCCCTTGAGATAAGGGCGTCCTAACTTTCCTTATGTACCAAAAAAAAAAAGAGTGACTGATTAGTATGGACATCATGCCTCTAATGTATATATTCCCTCCGGTTTTTTTTACTTGATACACTTGATAATGCACAACAATCAAGGCAATGTCACTTTCAAGCTTTTGAGATGGTACTTTTTGAGCCATTTAATGTAAAATAATGGGGAAAGGTGAAAAAGTAGTGCTTTTGGGCGGAAAAAGAGAAAAACAAATATATTACCTCCGCTTTTTTTTTTTTTTGCTACATTTTCCTTAAATGTTTTTTTTTTTTACTTGCTACATTGTTTCATCTTTCCTTATTAGGAGATTTGGCCCACCAAAAAGTAATACTAATATATCTGTTTCTCTTTTTCCACCAAAAAGTAATACTATTATATTTGTTTCTCTCTATTTCCACCCAAAAGTACTACTTTTTCACCTTTTTCCACCTCATTTAATGCTAAAGGGGTCAAAAAGGGGAAAAACTTTGTCTACTCACCAGGTAATCTACCCACTAGAAATAGACATTAATAATTAGTGGAGTCCATCTCAACAGAATTAATTATATTTTAATTCTCTATTTCTAAAGGGTAGTCTACCTAGTGGGTAGATGTAGCAATCTCCGTCAAAAAGTACACCAAAAAAGATTAAAAGGGACATCTCATAAAAGCTAGTGAAAACAACAATGTAGCAAGTAAATAGTAATACTTTATGGTGGGCCAAGTATCCCAAATAAGGAAATGTAGCAAGTAAAAAGAAACACTCATATATGAAAAATGTAGCAAATAAAAAAACAGAGGGAGTAATAATGTACTAATGTAGTGATTTGTTTATTGATAAAACACCAAACATCACACGCCTTTTAGGTGATTAACAATTTACTAGGAAAAAAATAGAATTAAAGTACCATTAAAAATTTCAACATGTAATCAACATACCAATTTTTATACACGATATGTCTCACTATAAGACAGATGATGGTGCAATGTGGAGAGGAAACTGCCAAACTGGTCAATGTAAATGGAGTTATTAATCATGCATGTGATCACTAATAAGATTTACTAGGACTGTAATAAGAAGTAGACTTAAATGACAAATTAAATATACAATTGGGACTATTCATGACACAATTTAATTAGGATTAGTCATAATAGCAATTAACACATGATCATTTGACCGTACGACGTATTACACAAAATGCTGGCTAAACCAGTTGTTGTTTTCACTTCCACTTGATTCCCACATCATAACAAAAATACTTTAAATGAAGATTTATATAACTTGTATGGCGGTGGAAGAAACAAAAAAAAATGATAGGTTTGATGACTATGACAACTATGGATTTGAGTGGTATTTGCAACTTGTTATGTCTAAAATGGAGAAAAAAATAAATTACTAGTGTCTACTATTGTTAGTCTCGCTTCATTTTTCACACAAATTGAGAAATAAGAGTGAAATTACAGGATTTTTCACATAGATAGTACTAATAAATTGTCATTGTCGAAACTTTTTCCATGAATGTATTATTGCTTATTTTAACATATAGTACAAGGAGGGATATCTTCTGACAAAAAGCAATATTTTATAGCTACTTTTTGTAGAACAAAGTTTTTTGAAAGGAAAATAATTTAACGAATATTAAGGCTAGTGAAAATTACGATATGCTTATATAACAATCAAGGGGCAAGTTTAGGAGCAACTCCAACAATAATGTCAAATCTTAATCTCATGAGACATGATTCGTCCGCATGAGCCACGAATTTCACCATAGATTATTAAAGTTTAGGAAAGTAACGTTTATAAATTCAATCTCTGGTAATGGATAGCTATTTGCCTACCATCAATCTACAACTTTACCAATTAAGGTTATGTTTACTTCACCTGAAATAAGGTGATCAGGTCTAAATTTGTTAAGATATGGTATGGTTTGGTCTGAATCTCTCTAGCCTTGTTTGGTGGAATTTTTTGACTGAATCGTGATCTTATCCTGACACTAATTTATAAGAAAAACATATTCATCTAATATCTTTCAAATAACTCGAGTTTCATAATATTTTTTTGGAAAAATTGACAACAGAGTGCCTCAACTTTGTGTGATGATTTTTAAAAGGTCTGAACTATTGATTAACCGCATGTAGGTCCCCAACTTCGGGGGTTCTTAACTTTTAGCGGGCCTTAGTGATTTGAAACCCGGCTTAATATGTCATCACTTGTAAAATTTGGGTCACACCGAAGGGTTAATTGAGGGAGGGATGTAGGAACCAGGTGAGATTTTTAAAAAAATCGTCGGTTTTAAGTCACCGAGGCCCGCTAAAAGTTAAGACTCCCTAAAGTTGGGACCTACACGTGGTTAATCAATAGTGCAGACCTTTTAAAAATTATCACCCAAAGTTGAAACCTCTGTTGTCAATTTTTCCTATTTTTTTCTAATCAAAATTGATGATATTTGGTATTAAGTAAATGGAAATTAAATAAAAGTTTGAGCTGAGTTGATTTAATCTAGTATGGTATAGTCTGATCTGTATATAACTAACCAAAATATAATAAGTTTATTGAATAAGGTGAAGAGATCGACCATAGCCTTGACTAACTATTAGCCATCTGCTTAGAGCATCATTAATGGTGAAAAAAAAGAAAGATTGTGTGCATAATCTTAAATGGGCTCCCTTAACAATGAATGAAATAAAGATTGAGGAGTGATTGGAAAAAGAAAATTGTATGGGACGATTGAAACCATGATCAGGCGTGGGAGTGGGATCCACCGCCTGATTTGACAAAAAAATATTTTTTTTGGCTTTCCCTCAGCCAAAACTACGAAAACCGAAAAAAAATTAACTTTCGTCAGATTTCTGACGCGTGTGTCAGATTTTCTGACGCGTGTGTTAGATTTTCTGACGCGCGCGTCCGAATTTGACACTTGTCAAATTCTGACAGGTTAGAGAAATAATACAATTACAAATATTAAAAATGCAATATCTTAAAAAATACAAAGCCAAAAAAAATAAAAAAATTACCAATGGCTCTATTTTTCAGAGATCTACAAATAGAGACCCATTTTGTAATATTTTGGACAACTTTATTTTTCTAGCTATTTACTAATTTTCTATAATTTTGCTTATTTTATATGAAATATCTTCCACTTTTACACTCTATAAAAAATAAACAATAGTTTTGTGCATTTAATTTAGTTAATGCTAAAAACGCTAATTATGTATTTATTTAATTAATTTTTTTATCAATTAGTAATAAATATTAAATATTATTAAAAAGTAAATAATAAAAATATTGTATATTGGTGGTGGGGTGATGAGAGAGAAAAAATAATTGGGTGGGGTAAAAAAGTAGTTGGGTAAGAAAAAGTAGTTGGGATAATCTTTTTTTTTTTGTTCATTGTTAAGAAGAAAGTGGGAAAAGATTGTGGGATGTAATTTTTTAGAGAGAGAAAATTAGAAAGAGAGTGGGATGATTTTTTTTTCCATTCACCATTAATGATGCTCTTAGTACTCCTAAAGGCAAGGATTACTCGAACATCTTTGAATTATCCACTGGTTTTGCTTCAGTCGCAATTTGTGCGTTTACTGACGTACAAGTACCACATTAGAACTTAGAAAGCTCATAAAAGATAGGGTTTAGTTTGAGAAACGAAAAAGTTGGAGATATAAAAATAGTATGGTACATGAAATGAAATGAAATGAAATAAAAATAGAAAAAATAGGGCTAAGTAAATAAGCAGCTTTTGCTTTATATGGATTGAGAAGCAAATGCAAATTCAGGGCAGCGGGCAGGTGAGTGGTGACATAATCGTACGGAAGTACACACTTTTTCATAATTACTTTATTTATTACGATGGGCTTGAGAATCAAATGCCAGCTTCAGGTGACTGGTGTCTAGTGACATGATGCGTTTTTGCTGCCGTCACTTTACTTCAGCTGTTCAGCAGCATCTTTGTCCACCTTCTTTTTCCCCTAAAATCTTTTCATCTAGTTCAAACACAATTAACGAATCTAATTTATAATTGGGTTATGTTATATGAAGTATAAGACATAAATACACTACCTCAAATGAAAATAATAGAGTATAAAACTATTTATGGGGCATCAACCAGCAGCTTAAACCTTTGGTTGTGTTGGTCCTTTAACATGGTATCGGAGCCAGCGTGGCATAAAAGTCACGTGTTCAAATCTCATCCATCCCTCCTTTCTAAGTGGAATATATAGCGTCAGGTATGAGGGAGGCTGTGTTGCATTCACACTTCAAGTCCAAAAAGGACTCTTGCGTGAGGGGGCGTGATAGAGTATAAAACTATTTATGGGGCCTCAACCATCAACTTAAGCTTTTGATTGAGTTGGTCCTTTGACAGGAATTAAGTTATGAATTTATGGAAAAATAATGCATCAACCGATACAATAAATGATCAATTAATACATATATTTTCCATTTTTAGCTTCTTATATGTAGCCCTAAGGACTGCATATAGCTTTTCCCTTTATATTTTACTAAATTAAGTTTCTAAAATTTATGAAACTGTAATAACATGTACTATTATATGAGTCACTAGTGGCAAGGTGGAATGTTAATTTTAACTCTGAAATAGTTTGTAAGCACTCTTTACCCCAAAGTATCATATCTTTGGTGGAACTTGATCTAGTATAATAAAACGGTTTCTCGCGTTTCTTCTAAGAAAAAAGTCACTAGAAGTAATAGCTGTGAAAGTAGAAAGAATAAAAAAATATACTCCACAAAAGAAAGTGGAAAAAATAAAAAAAAAAACAATAGAAATTTATTTAAAATGCATTAAGGAGCGTTATGATCCCGTATTTTTTGGCTTAACTTAATTGAAGTGACCTGAATTGAATTGAAACTGTGACTAACTGAACATGATCTAAGACTTTTTTTTTTAGGGGAATCTAAGACTTATTTAAACTTATTTACTAATAAACTTATTTTATCATGATGAAGAGAAGGCATACTTCATGAAAAAAGGAAGGAAAGCAAAAAGGTACACATGCATTGCAAAAAATTAAAACTTTCAAGATTAACATATGTTTGTAGGTAAAATGCAAGTTTATTTTAGTTTAGCTTGTTTGTTTATGTCTAATTTAGGCTTTATTAATTAAAATTACCATTAATCAGATAATTAACATGTTGCATATATGTCACATCTAAAATTGATAAAAGAAAATTCTATCATGAAATTTATCATTGAATTGCATCACAATTGTACTAATATACTTCATCCGTAACAAAATAGATGTTATACTTTTGAAAACACACTTTTCTAGGCAATTTTTTGAAGAGGAGATAGATAGAGAGAAATAAAAAAAGGAAACCTATGTGATAGGAGAGAGATAGAGATAAATTGTTGCCTAAAAAGGAAGTGTACCACCTATTTTGTTACAACTATATTTAGAAAGTGTAACATCTATTTTGTTACGGAGGAAGTATGAATTTTTTTTAATTATCTTATCTAAGTTTTAAAGGACTAAAGAAATAATTTAAGTAATAATTTCTTCATAAACCCGTAATTACTTGTCTAATTGTATTAGATTCTTAGTTAAACAAATATCTCAACTATTCATTTGATAGATTGGTGGTGATTTCGATTCTTTTGGCAATGTTTTAGTTCAGTTGAGCTCAATTCAGTTTAGCTACTTTCCTCTCACAACTCAATTCAATTCAAATCAACTCAAAAGAATAGATTTTAACTCCTTTAACTACTTGTCAGTGTTTTCCTAAATGCAACATCATTACTAATTGTTATTCCACTATCGTTTTACATGTTTCGTACTTTGGGTTTATGTCGCCCACATTCATCGAAAAGAATGAACATACATCAAGTTACAAAGAGGCGCTGCATATCAAACAAACAATGTCAGATTATCTTGGCATGCATGTTCCAAGTTACACGTGAGTAGCAATGCGTCCAAAAACACTATCTTTGTGCTTCACGTAGAGTAGACTTATTAACTCCTAAAAATTAAAATATGCTGTTTGGTAACACTACTATATTGGATAAACTAAGCGGCATGCCTTTGAGAAATGGATAATAACCTTTTTCTATA
The DNA here is from genome assembly GCA_947646795.1 of Beta lomatogona. NCBI lineage: Eukaryota > Viridiplantae > Streptophyta > Magnoliopsida > Caryophyllales > Amaranthaceae > Beta > Beta lomatogona. The sequence continues at coordinate 555,746 of CANSNZ010000857.1, read as the reverse complement.
TATGATATCCTTTTAGAAATCATCAATATTTTATCTATTGAAGAAAAGAAATCGTATATTGATAGATTGGGTCCTATTTTCAGTGGCGGATCCAGGAATTTGGGAATAGTTGGTCACACTCTAGGTAGCACGGAAACGGATATAGGGAAGGGTATGGGGATGGAAAACGCCAAAATCAAAATTTCATATAAATGGATACGGCATGGATTCGACTAAAAGAAAAAACAATTTTACTAAATTAAAATCATTACATAAGTACTTCAAAATACAAAAAAGAACAACTAAGTTTAGATATCTATCAAAAGAACTGGTTATGTTATAGAAGTAGTTGAGTTGATATTAGATGGTTGAAAATTTTCACAACTCCAAAGTTTGAGTTCAAACATCCTCATGTTGCACAATCTATTTTAATTTATCTAATCCTGGTTCCATTACTACTAACACCCTACTAGAACACTACTAGAATAATTATGTTCCTTGTATGAACAACCACAGGGTCGTGTCGAACATTTTAGAGTCCCTGTACGGCTGTACTAATAGTTAAATTGAGGACCAAAAAACGCAACATAAAAAATTTACCTTTAAAAAAGTATAATGTGATAAATTTTATGATATATAATATTGTAATTATAATTGTTCTTTTTGAAATTGTTTTCTTAGTAAATAGCACCAAAAGTTCCTTAAACTAACATATTGATATTGTTATGAACATCCCAAGTTAACTTTAAAATCATATCAATATAAAAAGTTTTAGCCACCTATTGAAAAAATATTGTTTGTCTAACCTTATATGAAATGAAACTATCAACCTTCATAATCTTATATTACTACTAAGTACTAGTGTAATACCACAATGAAGCAAATGGAAAACTCTATTATGAAGCTAACATTAGTGTCAACTAGTCCATTTAGCATAAGCTTTCATCATTTTTGTAAAAGCAACCAATTAACAAATAGAAAAATAATAGTTTAATAAGAAGGAAAATGACCAAACGTTATGTTGGAGGAGATAAATTGCCACTGTAGTTGAGGGCACGTGAGGATCAAAACCTTGAAACTCTAGTCTTGTCAAGAGTTTAGTCCATTATCATTCTCTTTCATTTATTAAAGAAAAAGTAGAAAAAAGATGAATGAACAAAAGGAAAAAAAGACAACAGAGACTCTCACACTTCATCTTCTTCTTCTCTCTCTTACATGCATATTGCCCGGTTGCTCGCACCATACGAACACAAAAATTCTTTCTCCAGCAACAAACCCACCCCTTCATGAATTAATTTCTTCCATTTCGAGTATCTATGCTTTTTTTCTTAATTGCATGAAAGGGATGAAGTGCAGATTTTAATAATTTTTTTTAAATAATAGTTGGTCCCGTGACCAACCGGGACCAAGCCTACATCCGCCACTGCCTATTTTGCATCATGGTTAGTTTTCAGTTTTATTTTAAAATTTAAAAATTGATTTTCTTGCTTCACTATTTCATTGTAGGTCTATGATATATCGAAATTAAAATCTAATAGTTCGGATTATATATTTTGAGGAGGCACCCCTAAAATTGAGATTATACTTAGAAGACAGGTGAAAACTGAAATTATTCATGTAAATTTTTTCCTTATAAAAATATGTGTCCAATCACAATAAAAAATTCATTTGAGAACGGAGGGAGTGTGAAATTTTTTTCCCAAATTCATCATTCCACAAATACCATATTTTAGAGGTGATCATGGGCCTGGCCGGGCCGCGTAGGGTTCGGGTCAGGGCCAAGCCTAAATAAATTGCTCAGTGGTCGGGCCATCCAAAATTCGGGCCGAAATTTTATGCTCAAATCCTGCTATTTCAGGCCAAAAAGGCCGGGCTGGGCCAAAAAATAGACTCAAAAGTCATTTTTGCCTTACCTAAAGCCCGTCCCAAAGCACAAAAAAATCGGGTCAGGCCCGACCGCGGGCCAAAAAAATCTTCCCAAACCCGCCCAAAATTCGGGTCGGGCTGGGGTTTTTTTTACCAGCTCTACCATATTTGGAGACTATGGAGATTGAGGCCCTGTTCTTTTGGACTTATTTTCAAAGAAAAATAAGTTCGGTTCGCAAAAAAAATAAGTTCGGTTCGAGAAAAACAAGTAAAAATAAGTTCGAGTTCAACAAAAATAAGTAAAAATAAGTTCGGTTCAACAAAAAATAAGTTCGGTTCGGCCAAAATAAGTTCAGTTCAGCAAAAATAAGTTCAGTTCAGCGAAAATAAGTTCAGTTCAGCGAAAATAAGTTCAGTTCAGCAAAAATAAGTTTAGTCTTGTCTAATGTTGTAATTATTATTTTTGTTTTCAATATTACTATTACTATTGTTATTATTATTATTATTAATATTATAATTATAATAACGATGAATTTGTATTTTTTATTTTTTTATTCATTATTTATTATTTAGTATTATTATTTATTAATTATTATTATTATTATTTATTATTATTATTATGTATTATTTATTATTCATTATTTATTATTATTATTATTATTATTATTATTATTATTTATTATTATTATTATTATTATTATTATTATTGTAATTATTTATTATTATTATTCTTTATTATTTATTATTTATTATTATTTATTATTGTTAATATTATTATTATTTTATTATTTTATTATTTATTATTTATCATTTATTATTATTATTATTATTATTATTATTATTATTTATTATTATTATTTATTATTTATTATATATTATTTATTATTATTATTATTATTATTATTATTTATTATTTATTATTATTATTATTTTTTATTTTTTATTTATTATATTTTTTTATTTATTATTTATTATTTATGATTTATTATTTATTATTTATTATTTATAATTATTTATTAATATTATATACTATTATTTATTTAATTTTTATTTTTTATTTATTAATATTATTTACTATTATTTATTTAATTTTTATTTTTTATTTTTTATTTTTTATTTATATTTATTATTATTTATTATTTATTATTTATTATTTTTTATTTATTATTTATTATATTTTATTTATTATTTATTATTATTATTTATTATTATTATTTATATTTATTATTATTATTTATTATTATTATTTTTTATTTTTTATATTTTATTTTTTATAGTATTTTTTTATTATTATTTATTATTTTTTATTATTAATATTATTTTTTGTGATTTATTATTTATTATTTATTATTATTAATATTATTGTTTATTATTTTTTATTTTTTTTATTTTTTATTATTTATTATTATTATTATTATTATTATTATTATTATTATTATTTATTATTTATTATTTATTATTTATTATTTATTATTTATTATTTATTATTTATTATTTATTATTTATTATTTATTATTTATTATTTATTATTTATTATTTATTATTTATTATTTATTATTTATTATTTATTATTTATTATTATTAATATTATTTTTTATTATTTTTTATTTTTATTTATTTTTTGTTATATAATTTATTATTTATTTTTATTATTAATTATTTATTATTATTATTATTTATTATTATTTTTTATTTTTATTATTTATTATTATAAAATAATAATAATAAGTATTCATAATATTATGTTAATACAGTTTAGTTGAGCAAAAATAAGTTCAGTTCAGCAAAAATAAGTAAAAATAAGTTATGTTCAGCAGAAATAAGTAAAAATAAGTTCAGTTCAGCAAAAATAAGTTCAGTTCAGCCAAAATAAAATAAGTTCAGTTCAGCCAACATAAGTTCAAAAGAACAGGGCCTGACTCTTTTTTTTTGGGACTCATACTGGGGATCCTATAGTAAGATAAAGAGCAATACCAGACCGAAACCTCTTACAGGTTAACCCAACTTGAGTTTGCGGGCGGACACTTTGAGAGTGGGGGGGTGGTAAGGGGGAACCCTCTCCCAAAAAGCCCCTAGTGGGGATCAAACCCCAAACTTGAGGTTCGGAGGTTCTTTCCTTACCACTTTAGTTTGGTACATATACTTTGGAGTACTCTTAATTACCATGATTATTGGAATGAATTTTCAGAAATTCTTAGGTATAACTATTACAGTATACCTTATGGTACAAGGCTATGTTCTTTTGGATTGATTTAACGAAAATTCAGTTTAGTTCAGTTCGATTCAGACAAATTCAATTAAGTTCAGTTCAGGAAAATTCACTTTAGTTCAGTGAGTTTCCTCTCACAGTTTTCAGTCACTTCAGTTGAGTTCGCTTCAGACAAATTAAGTACAGTTCAGTTCAGTTCAGTTCAGACAAATTCAGTTCAATTCAGTTTTTTTCAGTCCCAAAAAACATAGCCTAACAAGTAAACAACCACTTCTCCCGTTCTCCGAATATTGTTGTTGGTAAGTCAGTATAGTACTATAGTAACAATTAAATATATCAACTGAAGAAATGAGCGGAGAGAAAACCTCTGAAAACCAAGCTTCTACTGAAGAAATATATCAACTTGCTCGACCAAATAAGAAAAGCAAGAGGGAAATTACTAACTGGATCTTTGATAAAGAACCAGGGATGGATGCCAATATGACATATGTCGATCAAGCCAATCCACCGTTTACGTTTAATGTGCAACAACAACATCCACCTCCTTCCTTCAAGGATATGCTGAATCAACGTAATTTCTCAGTGCCTAATAATCAAGATTTCATTTTTTCACAAGATGAAGATGTGGCCTCGGATGATGATTGTGCTCCAGATGAGTTTCTTGATAATTATCAATGCCCTGCGATTCTTCTTACCAAAGAAGATAAGATGCAAATGAGAAAACCTTGGAGAAATTCTTTAATCATCAAAATGTTTAATGGTATGATTGGTTATATGGTTCTTATGCGCAGGCTGAAGAAAAAATGAAGCATGAAGGGAGATCTGACATTAACTGACATTGGCTACAAATATTACATCGCGAGATTTACAAATAATTCTGACTATCATCATGTGCTCACTCAGGGTCCTTGGATGATAGATGATAATTACTTGACGATCCGCAAATGGGTGCCTAATTTCATCCCTGATGATGCCCCCATTCAATTCCTAACTACGTGGGTGCGTATCCCTAACCTGTCTGTGGAGTACTTAGACATCAATTTTCTTCATAAAGTGGGCTCCAAAATTGGTAAGGTTTTGAGGATTAATAAAACTACTTCTCAAGCAGAACGAGGTCAGTTTACTAGATTGAGTGTTGAGATTGATCTTACTAAACCCCTTCTTGCTAAATTTTGGTTAAAAGGTAGGATTTGGAAGATACAATACGAAGGTCTTCACATGATTTGTTATTCTTGCGGGTGTTGGGGTCATAGTGTTAAAGATTGCTCTATGAATGCTGAAGTAAGTCAGCCTAAAAATAATGATATGCAAGATAATGTTGCTGTCCATTCATCTCTTCAACAGGGAAGCAAAGTCATTCAGCCTGAAGATAATGAAAATTTTGGGGAATGGATGGTGGTTAAGAAACATGTGAGGAAGAGGAATCCAAAAGTTGATAGACCACAACAGGTGGTCGGAAAAAACACTGAAGTTGCGCGACCAGTCCTGCAGGGCCATCACAGTCACTCCAAAATTCAAACTTCAAAATCAACTCTCCCGCCTAACAATGAGTTTCAAAAAGGTAATATTCAGAATGATGGTTCCAGATTTTCAGCATTAAGGGAGGAAAATCAGGAAGGAGATAAAGCGGAATCTGCTATAGAGGAGGACTCTAGTCCAAGTTCTGTTTCTTTAGTCCACAATACAGTCAATCTAGGGGATCAATCACAACCCAACAAGGGTGAACCTTCTAATCCTTCGTCCTTTAATTTAGGAAAGGATTCCTTTAATGCTAACAAAAAGATTGCAACTAATATTAGCAAAACCAAGAAATATCCCGTTAAGAATCAAAATCATATTCCTGTAAGGAAACAAGTCCTAAAAGAGGTTGATTTGAATGCAAACTCTCAAGCAAACCCTAAGCCATCTATTATTCTAGTAGAAGGAAAAGAAAACGTTGTTTTACAATCTCAAGCCACAAGCCAACCCCTTGTTCCTTCTGTTAGTCATGTCGAATTCACACCAAAGCATCATCCATCAGGCCACCTTTCCCATGAACCTACACCCCCCAATGTGATTCAGCTCCATATACCACCAGAGAAGACTTTGTTTGTGGGTCAAACCATGGACAACCCTTACTTTGTGAAAGCAAACCACCTGATCCACCAATTGGAGTTGATATTCCAATCGTGGTTGGAGCCCCACCCGAAGCCTCCGGAGTTGGTGGCGATGATATCTATACCCAGTGAGATCAACCGTCTCATGGACCTGTTAAGCCAAGCGTTTATGAGTACTCTCCCTACCATTCCTGTTCTTATGGAAGATAGGTTCCCTCCTAATGTTAACAACTCGCTACCTATTTCATGTCTCATATGAAATGTTCAAGGGGCAGGTAGCAGAGCCTTCTTGGTTGCGTTAAAGGATTTAATCAAGCGAAATAAACCTGTTGTGTTGGCTCTGGTCGAAACACATATGGGTGGCAAGCAAGCTGTCAAAATAGCCAACATGCTAGGCTACTCAGGTCATACAAGAGTAGATGTTGTTGGTTTCTCATGTGGCATCTGGATTTATTGGAAGCAAGAAATTATTTCGGTGGATCCAATAGTGAAACATGATCAGTTCATAACCATGAACATCACTCGTACGGGAGCTTTACCCTGGTACTTTATTGCCATTTATGCTAGTCCGAACCCGACAAACCGACAAGATTTATGGAGAGAATTGAGAACTTTTGCCCAGAATAATAATGAACCACGGCTACTAGCCGGAGATTTTAATGAACCGCGTTTTCCCTCATAAACAAGTAACTCAGCAGGGAAACCACTCAATGTTCGCACTTATTCAACGACTGGATTGATGAATTAGATCTTTTAAAGGTTGAATTCTTTGGTGCCCAGTACACTTGGTTTCGTGGGCTTACTCCCGAAATAAGGCGAGAGTTGCGGGCTCGATAGAGCTCTTTGTAATGGGCCTTGGGGGTCTGATGTTTGAGAATGCTAAAGTTCGTCACTTGCCAGCAATATAATCAGACCACTCCCCACTATTTACTTCTCCTAAAGGCTTCGTTCCTCTTCAAGAAATCAACATACCATTCCGGTTTCAAGCTACATGGCTTACGCACGAAAAATTTCAGTCGTTCATCCAGGATACTTGGCGTCATGATAGTAAGTTACTCCCGGCCCTTTCGCATTTAGCTAATGATTTGCGCACTTGGAATCAGGAGGTTTTTGGGAATATTTTTATTCAAAAGAGAAAATTATTAGCTAGAATTGTGGGGATTCAACGTATCTTGTCATCTAGAAAGGACTGGGGTTTAATAGAATTAGAATCTAAACTGCGAGTAGAGTTGGATGACATTTTTGAAAAGGAAGAGATTTTGTATATCAAAAATCTAGAATTGATTGGTTGCAAAATGGAGACGGAAATACTACGTTCTTTCATCTCAATAATGTTGTTAGGAGATGGAGAAATAATATAGCAGCTATCAAAGATAATGATGGCGTCTGGATGTTTGATAAACAGCATGTTAAAATCATTTTGTTTCTTACTTCACTCACCTGATCACAGAAGATGGTGAGCGAGACTTACTTGTAGTTCCTTAGGATATCTTTCTAGAGCTTCCTACTCATGCGTGGACTGCTCTCTCTAAACCTTACTCCAAGGTTGAAATTGACATGGTTGTTGCTCATATGAAAGCCCACAAGGATCCTGGTCCGGATGGTTACCAAGCCCTCTTTTATCAGAAGAATTGGGAGACTATTTCGGCTAAGGTATATGAGTTGGTTATGGAAGTCTTAGAGGGCAAGGGGTTGCCTGATCACCTTAATGACACGTTCATCTCTTTAGTACCCAAAGTTGATCATCATGAGCTTGCTTCCCAATTCAGACCTATCGGGCTATGCAATGTCGCCTACAAAATCATAACCAAAGTCATTCTGAACCGGCTCAAACCAATCCTCCCTGGTCTTATCTCAAATACTCAAGCTAGTTTCGTACCTGGGCGTCAAATAACAGACAACATAGTCATTATGCAAGAAGTTTTGCACACTGTGAGAAGAAAATAAGGGGTCAAGGGGTATATGGCAATTAAAATCGACTTCGAGAAGGCTTATGATAGACTTCGATGGTCCTTTATTCGGAAGACTCTTCAGCAAATGAATCTTTTCATCTTACTTGTCAATGTTATAATGGATTGTATTACCACTGCTTCATTGCAAGTATTATGGAATGGTGAACCTACTGAGAAATTCAAACCGAGCAGGGGCATAAGACAAGGGGATCCCCTCTCGCCTTATTTGTTTGTGATGTGCATGGAGCGTTTATTCAAATAATTGAAGAAGCAATTATTGAACAACGTTGGAAGCCTATTTATGCTAGCAGAAATGGTCCAATGTTATCCAACTTATTTTTTACAGATGACATCGTTTTATTTTGCGGAGGCTTCTGTTGCTCAAGCGAATATTGTTCATGAATGTCTGCACAAGTTTTGTCTAGCCTCGGGGCAGAAAATAAGCCTCCCTGAGTCTCGAGTATTTTTCTCAAACAATGTTTCTTCAGTGCAACAAATGGAAATTAGTTCAGCATTGCAGATAGAAGCTACTAATGACTTGGGTATGTACCTTGGTATGCCTACGTTGACTAGTAGAGTAACAAGAGATACTTCCAGCCATATTTGTAAGAAAATTAATCAAAAATTGGGAGGTTGGAAGACAAAATATTTGTCCTTGGCAGGACGTATAACGTTGGCCAAATCAACCTTATCAACTATGGCTAATTTTTCAATGCAATCTGCCAAAATCCCGAGATCAATCTGTGATGAGGTTGATAAAAAAGTGAGTTTTATTTGGGGGGATGAAAAGAGAGCCATACATCTTCTGTCTTGGGAAACGCTGCAAAAACTAACTTCACAAGGTGGTTTGGCCATTCCTGCTGTCCGTCAAGCTAATGTCGGTTCTCTTACAAAGCTTGGTTGGAGAGTATTAACGGAACCAAATTCGCTTTGGGCTCGAGTGCTCCGTTCTAAATATTGCAAAGGACGTTGTGATGTCGATATGTTCACTCCTAAACCAATGATGTCCAATATGTGGCGCGGAATTACTGAAAATTCTAAAATCCTTTGTGAAGGTATGCGCGTAGCTGTGGGGAATGGGGAGGAAACTCTTTTTTGGGACCATAAATGGGTCACTCCTAAGCCGCTTTCAGATCTAGTTGTGCAACATATTCCAGAGGAAATTCTAGGTGCCACTGTTGCTGAAATGTGGGATGTAATACAAGGCTGGAAATAGGAATTACTTGCTCATTTATTACCGGTTGAAGTGCTGAAACCAATTCAATATGTTGAAATCAAAGAAGATGCTGAACAAGGTGATGTGTTATATTGGAAATCAGGTTATAAAGGTAAGTTCACCATCAAGTCTTCCTTGAGTATCATGTATAACACGAATGAATTCTTGGATGAAGAATGTTGGAATTTGGTTTGGGGAGCTCCTGTACAGCAACACATTCGTGCCTTTTTATGGATTGCGTGCCATGACATAATCCTTGGGAATTCCGCGAGATTTAAGCGAGGCATGGCCGAAGACCCTAAATGTTATATATGTGGGCATGAGGAGGAATCTACATTGCATATTTTAAGAGATTGCCCTATAGCTCGTATGGTTGGGGTGAAACTAGGTGGTCCTACAGACACAACCTCTATCATCAAAATCTAAAGCAATGGTTCAGCACCAACCTCCAGCACAAGGATGAGAATGGTTCTCCAGTTTGGGCCACGCTTTTTTGTATCTCTTTATGGTGGATTTGGCGCTGGCGCAATTGCTTAACCTTTGGCAGGAGTAACGAAGTGCCAAGTGATATAGGGGGTTTTATCCATGTTCGTTACAATGAAACCCGTCAATATTTGAATAGAGCAGGGTCTGCCTTAGGTTCAGCTCACTTGCGAAGGAAGGAAGAAGTGAACGTGGCTTGGAAACATCCTCCTATTGACTGGTATGCTCTTAATTATGATAACGCGACCAAAGGAGCATCGGGGGATGCAAGGGGAGGTGTCATAATTCGAGATCATTGTGGTGGCTTGGTCTCAACCATTTCTGCTAACTTTGGACGATGTACTGCGTTCAAAGCTAAGGTTTTAGCATTGACAAAAGGCCTCGAGCTTGCTAGGGAGTTGCAAATTAACAAACTGATGGTTCAGCTTGATAATTTGGCGTGTGTGCAAATGATTCAAAAGCAAGATAGTGGTGGTAATGAATGTACGCACATGCTTGTAGATGATCAAACAAGAAGACCGGGAAGTTCGGGTAGTCCATGTCTACAGAGAAGGCAACAGAGCAGCTGATTGGCTTGCCAATCAGGGAGTTTCTCAACTCCTCCATATCATCATTTATTCGTCGGCTCTAGCGGGTCTTGGTAGTATAGTTGAAGAGGATATCAGAGGGGTGTCTGTACCTCGTCTTATTCCTCCCTAGGTGTTATTGTTAGCTCTTAGTCACCTTGAACCCCTCCAGGCTCCACCACAATTCACAACTACTACCACCTTCGCCGGTGCCGAACCTTCTCAGCGGAAAACCATAGCAAAAGTGATGCTAGACCGGCGCCATTTATCTGGACTATTCGCACAAAATCTTGTTTGAGCTGTATGATTTTCCGCAAAATTCTTCTATATCGTCGATCAGATAAAATCTCCAATTCCTCAGATTTGTCAATCGAAAGCCTTGAATCGAACAATTTGATTTCCCCCCCCAAATTTCTAGGGTTCTTCGTTCTTTTTTGTGAAATCGAACAATGGCGTCTTATCTTCTTTCTCACAATCTTCGTTTCTCACTTGCTCGTTTCCATCTTCACATTTAGTCATTATCATCTTCTTCGCCAACAAGCTGCTGTAAATTTTATTGGGGACTGGTATGGATAATTTAACACGAATTATCGGTAAGTCTGTGATGATTTTGCATTAACAGATGATGAATTACAACAAAATTTCACAAAATACATGTGATGTGATTGACCAACAAAAATTCGTTGACCAAAACAGGTGATGTGATGATTTTGTTGTGCAGATTTCTAAGTAATCTGGAATTAGGAGGAGAAAAATGATATCATATTTATTGAGTAATAAATAATAATATACATCTGGTGGAATATGCTATAAATTTGGTGAATAATGATATCATTTATTTAATTAATAATACTACTATTAGTTTGTGTAATTATGATAATGAAAAAAAGGAGAAATGATTCAAGCTAAGTTGTAAAAAATGATACAAAAGTGAGTGATAATAATGATATCATTTCTCTTATAGATAATGGAGTATCAGCTTGTGTTACAATGATAACGTATAAACAGAATTGAAGAACAATAATGAAGTAGGAGAAATGATATAAGTTTGTTGAAAAATAACATAGAAGTTGTAATAATGATATCATTTCCCTAAATGATATCAGTTTGTGTAATGATAAGGTATATAAAGAGTTGAAAAATATTAATGAAATAGGGGAAATTGATACAAGTTTGCTAAAAAATGATACAGAAGTTGGTAATAATGATATGAAACATACCAATAATGACATGAAGGAGGTTTGTAGATGACCTGAGACAGCTCCAAAATGATATGAAGCACACCAACAATAATGGCATGAAAGAGTTTTACAATTACATGAACAATTAATTAGTTCACACAAGTGAGATGTTGTTACACAATAAATTATGGTGTAACATGTTACACCCAAGACACACGCTTCCTCAACCTTTCTCCAATGTGGAGCAATTCAGTGTACTTTTTTTATCTCTGTCTCAACAACTGTTGCAAAGAGATTAATTTTTGAGGGGATTTTGAAGAGAAGCCTTCGATACCTATTGATAATTCTAAGTGATACTCCCTCTGTTTTTTTTTTTTTTATCATTATCACTTTCCTGTGCGAGTCTCCCAATGCACCTCTTTGAACTTAAATATCTTTCATTATATATTAGTGAAAATTATAATGATTGAAAATTAATAACGTACTAATTGAGACGAATCAAACAAGACCCTACATGACTATATTTTTTCTTATAAATTGAAAAAAATTGAGAAGATTCTCTCTAAGTATGAATAGTGCTAAGATTCCAAGTGATAAAGATAAAAAAAAAAAAAAAAAAAAAACAGAGGGAGTATTAACTATAAAAGATAGATGATTCTTTAGGCTATATGTGTTAATTTGAACTTAAAAAATGGCATCGTTAAATAGATGTGCACTTGTCACAACTCGCAATGTAACTCAAAATATAAAGGAGGCTCTCTTGAGGGGTACAAAATACAAATTTTTTACCGCACCAGTCCATTAAAAGTGCACTTGATCCACCTCCGAAACCTAGCAACAACCAACAAGAAAGGTCGTTTTTTATTTATATGGTCCATCTGCAATGGGCCGCTGAAAAGTATGAAGTTTAATATCTGCAAAGCTGTTTCTTTAATTTCATTGGGGTTCTGTGGTGGGCTTAGCGCAGATATGGACCAACTGCGTTGATTTGCTTAATCTAATTGAAAAATAGATTCCATACTGTTACCAGCTCTTTCTAGATTCTAACCACAAAGGCCCATTATGCCAGAGAAACCAATCAATTGCTGCATGTCAATACAAGAGGAAGACAATTTTCGAGCAGACATAAAATGAGACATGAGACCTCAATACGTAGGTTTAATATTATGATTACCTATACAAAATCCGCCCAATGATTATTGTAATTGTATGTCGTCTTGAAGTGTAAAATATATATACTTCCTTCGTTTTAAAGTAAATGAAACGCTTCTTTGAAAAAGTTTTTTTAAAAAAAGAAATATTTCATTCATTTTAGAATGGAAGAAGTATACTTCCTCCGTTTCATAATAAGTGAAACATAGGGATTGGGCACAAGATTTAAAAGCCAAAAAGTCATAAAATAACCTTTTCATTATCAAAAGGAGGAGAGAGAAAAGCAAACCACACAAGTTTGTGATGGGTACTCTTGTCATTTTGTCACTTTCCATTTAAGGTATGTTTCACTTATTTTGAAACGTTCTAAAACAATAAGTGTTTCGCTTATTATGGAACGGAGGAAGTATATGGATTTAAGTGAAGAACTATAAATCTACCTCTTTCTCCACTATCTTAGTTGCAACATATTTCATATTGATTTATGAGTTTTCAGTTTCTTTCTAATCATTACACTAGCACCTATTTGATCTGATTAAGGATCTCTATTTATCTCCTATAACATAACTTCATTAAAAATAATGTGCACCCTGCTATATATATTGCAACTTAAAACGAAGGAAATTACTCCCTCCATCCCATAATATAATGCCTACTTCATATTTGGTGGGTCAAACTTTAAAATCTTTGACCGAATATTCTCATTGGTATATATAAAAAACCATATTCATGTGGGATCTTGTTAGATTCGTCTCAATGTATAGTTTCATAATATCAACTTTTTATATTTTTTATTAATACGGAATTGAAGATATTAAAGATCAAAGTTACGTCTTGGAGACCGTGAAAAAAAGAAACAAGCACTATATTCAGTGGCGGATGTACTGTTGGTCACAGTTGGTCACGTGACCAACTATTATTTATATATATAAAAAAAAAAAAATCAGTTTCTCTCTCCCCTCACCACAGCCCAAACCCACTCTCCGTCAACTGGAAGAGCCCAAGAATAAACGGCAAACATCTCGATCAAAGTACTTGCGATTGACTTGTCGAACATCTCCATTTTGATTTGCTCCCATTAACACATCTAGTTGCTTCCCGCATCTCTTTCTCTCACTCGCCATCAAGAAACGGGTTTTCGGAAATTAGGGACTCTGGCTTTGGGGGTTTGGGTTTCGCAAATTAGGGGATTTCACAAGTTAGGGTTTCCCAAATTAGGGGGTTTTGGGTTTCGCAAATTAGGGGTTTAGGTTTCGTGAATTAGGGGTTTCTGGTTTTGGGGGTTTGAGTTTTGCAGATTAGGCCAAGTAAGATTAGGGATTTTTATAAAAAATTCATGAATTTGTGTTAGTATTTTTCTTAAATTTTTGTTTAATTGGGAGCGCTTTTGTTGGATGAAAATTGCAGAAGTGGAGTAAGGGAAAGGAAAAGGAGAAGGTGAACAACTTGGTATTGTTTGATAACGCAACTTTTCACAAACTTCTTTCTGAAGCTGTTAAAATAAGTGGATTCTTGTTGCAATTGATGACTTTGACACGTGGAGGGTCATATGTGGGAGGTTTTGGGGAAAGTGAGGAGGATTAAGGGGTAGAAGAAAACCGTCATAGTTGTGCCAAAATAATTTGAGTTTTGATTGGAAATTTTACTGGGGAATTGTTGTATTATGCTAAAAATAATGTTCATGAGCTTGCAGCTTTGCACACCATAGCTTACGGGTGGTTCATGCTGCTGAAAGTTATTCATATGTTATTGCTCTTGCTGTGCCCATGTTCCATGTATTGTAGTGCATCAGTTGAAACTTACTGTTTTTACAATTTTTTAGAAATAGCCCTTTATCGTAAGTTTGCCAACGGTGGGTATTAGGTGAAATTGAGGTTATTTCTGGCTAGTTATGGATGTTGCCATTCTTCAATTGAGGTTATGTATCTACTAGCTTACTGTGCTCATGTTTGGATGAAGAGCGTGCTAGACTTTGATATTTACTCCAGTCAAGAATCTTTGGGTGTTGCTTATATTATCTGTATACTTTTTGATTTTATTTCTATGAGAATATGCTAATATGGTGATATATTGATAGGGAGACATCTAAAAGGACTATTTGCTTATAGTTAAATCAATTTAGATGAAACTTCTATGAAGGTTTTTTTTTTAATGTATTGGTCTTGTTGTATTGCGAATATGCGGTAGTGTGACCAACTATTCGCAAATTCCTGAATCCGCCACTGACTATATTATGGGACGGAGGGAGTATATTGCAACCTACATAGAATTTATCATTAGTTAGACTGAAGTCTACCTAACATGCGAGGTTGGGCATAATATTAATAATTATTAAACTTATCGATAATCTAAACAACTAGAATTTTTTAGGCGTATAAGAAATCGCATAAATGTTAGTGATGTAGACAAAATCTATACAAATATATTAAAAGATGTGCATAAACAAGAAATTGTACCACGTGGCGCTCTCCCTAGGGAGTTTTAGTTCATGTGATCTATGTCAATAAAAAAAAAAATTAGAAATTGCATAGTATAGGGTTTGATCCTGAGACCTCAAGTACATATACTAAAGTCTTAACCACTAGGCTAACTTGTATTTAGTGTTATTATCATAAAGTATTATATTAATAAATGAAATTTTTTCTTACCCGGGGCATAGCTCGGGCCTAATAACTAGTTTATATCCAAAATATGGACACCACTCCCACATCGTCAAGTCGAATATCTCTGGGAGCCACTACATATATAGTAGATCATCATTATGTTGATTGATGACACATTGTTGTTCACGAATGTTTATCTTCTGGCATGCATGTCCCCTAATAAATGATATAACGTACATATACATAGATACTGAATGTGTGAGGTTTAACATATCCACATCGTGAGAAAAGTATACTAAGCTAAATTTGACTTATTGAAAAAAGATAATCTTGTAATCTTAAGGTTGAGGGTTCAATTTTTACTAGGAGCATAGCAGATTCTCTTATCCTTCCAAATTTCTTTCCCCTAATTCAGATTAGGTTGACCTGCAAGAAGATTCGAGCCAGTTTAACTTTCCTCTTATTTATCTAGAAAAAATATCATAAAAGATTAGGCCATGGCACTATTTTTCAATTTGTCCTTTATATTGTTTTTTTTTTTTTTTTTTTTTACAGCAGTCCTTTATATTGTTGTGCAGCAACACATTCAACACCCCATTACTTCACGCCCCTTGAAAGCATTGTAACGCACTAATGCCTGTCATACTAGCTAGAAAGTAGATTATCATTTGTCTAGAATACTGTTTTAGAACCCTTTCAAATTAGAATACTTTTTTAGAAATTTTCATTTTATGATTAAAGTCAATGGAAGTTTTGGAATAAATTGGGAAACTTTATTAAAGTACTTGGGTGATTTTACTTAGTTTGAAACTAAGTCCAAATTTCATTTCCATCCTTATATTTAATTTTTTTGGGCCTCCTTTCGAAGCCGTGGTAAGATTTAATTTCCTCCGAAATGCTTCAGCATAGCGGCCACTCACCCAGAGGCCCAACAAGAAGAATATTTATAGTACACCTGGGTGTACCATGCTCATGGTACAACCAAGACTATTTTCTCCAAATGAGCAAATGAGCGAATGAGCAAAATGAGCAAAATGAGCAAATGAGCAAAATGAGCAAACATTTCTACTCATTTAAGAAAATGAGCAAACACTTTTATTACAAAATAAGCAAATGAGCAAAATGAGCAAAATGCCCAAATGAGCACCGGAAGTTCTAATTTATTATAAAAATACCCCTAGGTGTACCATGAGTGAACTCCCCATCAAGCCCCAAACCTCCCATCCCCCAACAATATTGAAATTTTCCTTCCACCAAGATTTGAACCTTGGTCTCCCATAAGGGAGATAAGGAAGCCATACCATTGGACCAAGGGTCCTTGGTCCCTCCTTATATTTAATATGTGACATTTTTATGAAATTTTCAACATGTACGTATACTCTCCCTTTTACCAATAACTATTTAATATGTGAGATTTTTTACGAAATTTTCAACATGTACATATACTCTCCCTTTTATTAATAACTACTAATTATTGGCTCGGGCAATACTCAGTGTATTTTTGTATGCCACATTTCAATAGTGTCAAAAAAGTAATTTCATTTATTGGGTTGTTTATCATTTTGGACAACTACAAAGTTCGGGCAAGGATTGAATCATGAAGAACTTCAGTTACAAAATATTGATTGCCTAATTATTCTCCCGACAAACTATTGATTTGCGTCGTTGGATTCCTAAAGAACGGCTTACCATTGCTTGGGATTCGAAAAGGCTCGACTCCTCAATATTTGATAGAGATGATGGAGGTCGCTAGAGGGATTCGGAAGAGCTTGTCCGCTGCGTGTCTGGACAATCTAAACATGAGTTTTTATTCTCCAAGGGAAGCCATGGAAGATTCTCCTTTTCTTTTTGTTACATGAAGCGTTGATACTTGATAGTGCTTAGTTGATTTTTTTTCTTTTTTTTTTCATGAATAAGTAAATGAAAAAAGTATTATTATTATCATCAATATTCAAGATTGTATTTCTTTGTATATGACTATTGCTTTGGTTTTTTTTATGAACTTGGATGGACTATTTGATAGATTTTGGTTTATTTAAAATAAAGAGATCATATAATTTGCAAATAAAGAGTTGTGGTTTGGTGGTAGAATAATGGCATTGTTAATTAAATAGTCAGGAGATCAAATCCTATTAAATAAACTATTTTTTTCGTAAAAGCAAGCTTAGTTTTCTCTCACGTTCGAGTGTTTGCCCGTCGTTTAGGCCGGTGTGTGAGATTTCTGCTCATTGCAATCACCTTCGGGTTTATGCACCTGGATAGTACCAGAATGAATGCCCAAGTTAGCATTAGGGTAGATTAGAGTAGTAAGATCCCTTTCGGGTTCTGTCGATGATGAACTGAGTCCCATTGTCGCACTGGAATCACCCGCAGGCCTTCTGATCCTATGGCGATGTTTTTGCTTGATTAAGCAACCCCATCCAAACAAGTAGAGTCAATAGTTCAGCATTTAATTAGGCCATAACATCAAGCAAAAAACATATTTAACCCCATGCTACTTTTTGATCCGGATTCATACATGGTGAATCAACTTTCCCGAGCCTATTTTTAATATATAATAAAAAGTGTCAATAAGCAAGTGTCTTATTATTTTGAAACTTAAGGTGTAATTAGATAATAATGATCAACCAATGAATGAACACCCTTCTTTTAGAGGTAAACTAGTATTTGGGCTTAAGTGTTGCCCTGGGTGGTATTTTTTCCAAACTTGATATGCATTTTTTTCCATTAAAATATATTAAAGAAAACTCAACATTTAAAAGGTACAATTATAATACTATGGACATTTAAAGCATGATTAAAAGTTGGTTGAGATAGTAATTGTGCTATGTATAATAGCAAGAGGTCATGTGTTCAAATCTTGTTGCAAGCCAATTTTACTTTTGTTAATTGATATGACATACGTACGCATTGGACAATTCTAATAGAGTAACAGAGGTGCCATGTGGCGTCTTGATATGCATTATTTTTCCATTCGCATTAAAATATATTAAAGAAAACTCAACATTTAAAAGGTACAAATATAATACTATGGACATTTAAAGCATAATTAAAAGTTGGTTGAGATGGTAATTGTGCTATGTATAATAGCAAGAGGTCACATGTTCAAATCTTGTTGCAAGCCAATTTTACTTTTGTTAATTGATATGACATACGTACACATTGAACAATTCTAGTAGAGTAACAGAGGTGTCACGTGGCGTGTATACGTTGTCACGCACCCCTTTTAATATATTAGTATAGATGAACGAGCACCTAACATGTAGATATTAATAAATGTTAAAAAATAATTCCTGTAAAACATACTAAACTTTGCGGGGAAAAATTGGATTAACTCTATCAAATTAATGTGATTGCGTTTTGCACCTTCAAATATGCAACTTCATTATTAATAAATGTTAGGCCATCTCGTACAAAATAGGGGCTCTGTGCTAAATTAAATTATAATGATTGAACAATTTTGGTGAATAGGAACAGATGAAAGAGTCATTAGTGGGTTTTTTTGTTGGAAAAATAGGAAGAGACAAAGCAAAACATCATATATAACCTCTTTGTATCTGTATCCAATTTTATACTCGATAAATTGGAAAGGAACAACTTGTAATTAGATTTATTTTTTTACTTTGGGTGGACAACTAAAAGAATCGAGCCCTTGTATTTTGGAGCCCTGTGCATTTGCTCACCTGCATATGGCCTTAGCTGCCCCTTGGCTTCATGTGAAGAAAGTTACAAACCCTTGAACCACGCATGAGTGCTCTGTATATATGAAGTAGGTCATGAGTTTCTTGATTTCTTGCACGAGTGCTCTTCGACTTCATTTGTCAGATCAGAGTACATAGCAGTTCACTTTTTTTCTTTCAACGTAGCAATTGGAAAAGCCTTTGAATAGATGTTGTCTTTCGTACAAAACTGATAGATATTTGTTACGTGAATAAATGAAAATCAACTCAGGATGTGTTTTTATTTTATAGTGTGCAAAGCTGGGAACTCAGCATGTTAATTAGTTTTCTTAGTGATTTAGATTTGCTTCAAAGACTTGGTAGAAAACGCATTTTTGAGTAATACCACCCGTCAAATACTTAGCTTAGACCATTCTCAAAAGTTTGAGCACTTTTTTTTTTCAAGATGTCCAATTCACATCTTTCTTTTTCATATCAACGGGATCTAATATATGCACATCTTTTGACATTGAGATCTTCTGTATATGTACTAGTAAAGATTATGAACAATTGTAAAAATCACAATGAATAAAACCTGACAAGATTTCATATGATAATTTATTTTGTCTTGTATATTATTAAGAACTTTACTGTCAAAATTTGTAAAACTGGACTCTATAAATTGAAGCATTGCAATTTTCAAAAACAGAGAAAATACAATAAAAAGAACCACAATTCAGAACTTCAAACCTACCTAAATAGTGCAATTAGATCAATATAACTTATTACTACAAACTTTGTTCGTTGCAATAGATCATATGAAGACATTTTAAAATAGCAATCATACGTTCATATATATATTATCATGCATGTTGTCCATGCAAAAGTTTATGGCTATCGCTGAAAATCTCAATAATCTAATTGCACCAACCGCTTTACCAGCTATTATATAGTTACATTTCATGGAGACCAAGCTCATTCTTCAAATTTAGGAATTAAAATGATAAATAAACTAGACAAGAACGTTAGTCATACATATTTTTAATTTCGATTTTTTCACCAAATACCCCT
Organism: Beta lomatogona; assembly: GCA_947646795.1. Lineage (NCBI taxonomy): Eukaryota > Viridiplantae > Streptophyta > Magnoliopsida > Caryophyllales > Amaranthaceae > Beta > Beta lomatogona. The sequence goes on along the minus strand of CANSNZ010000857.1, from coordinate 535,713 downwards.
TAGTTTTCAGAAAATTCATCAGGTACCCTCCATGTTTTTAAAATTCACCAGGTACCCTCGAGTTCTATAATAATACCTCAAAATGCCCTTAATGACTAACGGTGTTAACCGCCGTTAGTAATTAAGCCTAATTTTTTTCAAAACCCTAATTAACCTATTAACCCTTAACTCTAATTCCCTAATCCTAACCTCACCACCCGACCCACGCACCCCACTCTAAAGCCCTAACCACCCAACCCCCACCACCTCCCCTTCTCCCACCCCCTGCAGCCCCACCCAAATGACGACAACACCACCAACCCGGCCCTAACCACCTAGCGGCGACAACCCCCCCCCACCCATCCCCCCGAGCCCCTCCTCCCGCACCCCGCAACCCTTCCTCCCACATCCCCCTCCCCCACTTCGATTTCTCTCTTCGATTTCTTCGATCAGTTGACGAGGATGATTCAAACGTTTCTTCACCGATTCCACAAAGTGGATGGGAGGGTGGGAGGAGAGGGGTTAGGGTTAGCTTAATGGTTTAGGGTTAGGGTTAGGGGTTATGATTAAGGTTAATGGTTAATTAGGTTTTTTTTTTTAAAATCAGGCTTAATGACTAACGACGGTTAATGACGTTAGTTTTTAATGGCATTTTGAGGTATTATCATAAAACTCGGGGGTACCTGGTGAATTTTCTGAAAACTCAGGGGTATTTGGTGAAAAAACCATTTTAAATTATGAAGGAATTAGTTATTATACCATATACTCCATGATTTTGGACGAGTACACTATCTAGCTAGATATTTTGTTTAGCTTAAAGAGTAATAGATATGAACTCAAAAGTACAAAAATACTATTGGCAGTAGACTAGTTGTTATCAAATGTATTTTTGCTTGCAATATATTGTTTGACTATAGTCCATAGATAAGGAGTGGTCAATCCAAGCAATAAATATTTAGTATTGGACCACTCTCAACTGGTATTATCGATTTGGTAGAAGATTGTTTACCATCTTCTTCAAGGAATCTCTCTTGCTCAGTTCTCACGCACACACATTACAATTTACAGAGTACACTTCATATATTAGCAACAACGCGGAAAACAAAGTATGGAAGTTGAGAAATGTTTATGCCTTGTCTCAGTCATATACCATATTACTAATATATATTTTTTACAGTGGACCCACAGTCAACTATCTTGTTATCCCACGTGTATGCATGTGATTTTTTTCAATGTGTTCATATGGTATGATACTTCTACTGAATGATGTATGATCCGAGTTCATATGAATCATGTACGTACGTAGTGTAATAAAACGTTACTTTAGTTTATTTTGACTATTGGAGTATTTTATATCTCATCAAACTATAGAGGTTGGAACTCGGAGCTCATCGCATGCATTGTGTTTTTCTCATTTGAATTCAATCAACTTCTGACTGTTTACATCTGTTTTCTTTGGTAGTGAAAGATGAACTCTAATTTATCCTCTATACGAGTACTTCGATGAAATCCGAATTAAGTATTGTAGACATATTTTTTTTTAAGGTAAGATGAAGTCCCTTGCAAGAAATGGAGGAAATTGGGGATCCCTCCTTACAAGGGGTGAGGCTTGATCCCAGGATCTCTGGGATCGGAAGTGATGTCAACACCACTACGCTATCACATGCTGCTCAAGTATTGTAGACATATAGATGGCAAATTGGCACTCTTGTAGAAGTAGTTCATAATCTAGTAACTGATTCAACAGTACTTAAAATGTTTAGGCATTGATTAGAATGACATTAAGTCTTTTGAAATCGAAATCCATAGTAAAAAAGAACATCTAATTATAGACAACAATAATAGATATGACAAGAAAATCAACACAAAATTGATATAACCCTAATCCAATATGATTTGACATAAAGCCGGTGTGATTGCCTTATTTAAAGAACTTATTGACCTCTTTTTTTCTGGATTAAAAAAATGAATACTTTGAAACATAATTCACATTCTTAATGTCGACCTACATTTTTTAGCTAGAGATCCGGAGAGTTCTTAAAATGGTACTTTCTTTTTCTATCTACTAGACTCATTAGCTTTTTTTTTTCTTCAATTCCAATATATTTGCCTCTTCTTTCTTGTATCTATAATGATTTTTTTTTTTAAAAGCACCTTTTAGCCTTTTATTTACTCTTAAATTTATTTTCCTTAGTTCGCGTCAAGCGTTTGATCAACTTTCTAGAAAATTGCTTCAATGAAGAACGATGAGAGAATAATTACTTATGATAGTGTTAGGTATAACCAGCATAGGTTATAACAAATCAAACAATTGAAGTATAATTTGCGGAAATCAGTAGACAAGAATAAAGAAATCAACCGATAAAGAACACATAAGATTTACGTGGAAACCTTTCGAACACGGAATAAACCATAAACCTTACATTACAATTTTCAATATGGGATGATGATACAAGGATAATTCTTAATCTCCCTAGACTCTCGAACCTCTCTCTAAGATTCTTCAATCTCTCCATATCTAATTAAGATTATTCCTCTCTATTGAATCTGTGAATCTTAGGTCTTTGACATCATAACAATATATTTATAGTAGGTTACAATCATAGCCTGACTGAAAGACGAAAAACTGAAATTTTATTGAGGAGCTCTCGCTCATAGTTTTAGCCTCGAATCTTAGAAAACTGAGCACTGAGAAGCAGGTTGTCCTTGGTCACTCTTAGGTCATTCCTCACTCCTTTCTGTTATTTCATTTGCTTCAACATTATTCACTCTACTTTATGATTACCATCTCTAAATCCATACACTCACCAGATAGATAAATAAAAACGTACATACTTCCTCCATTCCAAAATAAGTGAAACACTTATCTCAAAAAGCTCTCACATAAATTAGAGAAGTGTTTCACTTATTTTGGAACGGAGGAAGTATATATTTTATATTTCCTTAAGTTGTGGAGAACTCCCTCTGTATTTTTTTTATGTTTCTCACTTAGAATCTTGACACTATTCACAACTGAAGAGAATCTTTTAAAATTTTCACAATATATAAGAAAAAATATCGTCATGTGGGGTCTTGTTTGATTCGTCTAAATGAGTAGTTTATTAATATTTAATTATTGTAATTTTTACTAATATGTAATGAAAGATATTTAAGATAGAATAAGTGCATTGGCAAACGTGCAAAGTCAAAGTAGGAAAGACAAAAAAATAGAGAGGGAGTACTATTTATTTCCTACCTATATATATATACTCTCATTTAAAAAAAAAAAAAAAAAAAAAGCTTTCATCTTCTTTTCCGGGGGTTCATTCATATTAACAGTTACATTAATATACAGTCCATATGAACATACAGTTAAATTTGGTTGCTAACTTTGACCAGTCAAGAGTTTTAATGTGTTTTTGTTTTCAAAATTATTTCTGTCAGTTTTTTCATGATACTAAAATCACCCACTTTCCTTGGATCCTAAGAAAATATGCCTGACTTCTTAATTATCTTAATTAAGAATAAAAATATAAAAGTCAGATGACAAATTGGTAAGCAATTAAGCAGCTTTCAGAAGTAAAAAAAACTATAGCAGCTTTCAAATTGGTATTGTTTGACAAATTGTTACTATAGAAGCCTGTACAACACCAATATCAAATTCTATTTAGATAAAAATAAGGAGAAAATATTTCAAGAATCAAGACTAACAGTATAATGTTGAATCTAAGTTTGTGTCATTGCATCAGCAGAACGTAAAAGAAAAAAAAAATTATTAGACAACAGCGACTTGTCAGAGAACTTGGAGTTGAAAACATTTGAATTAGGGCGGTGCTTCCAATTAAGGGACTTTAAAATTCAAGAATTTTGTCTCTTGATCCATATGCTTGCATGTGCTGGTAAATCTCAATTACTATCCTATTTTCTTTTGGTGGGAGTTTGAGTATTTTGTATGGTTTGCTTTAATGTAAGTTTTTCCAACATGGATTGTACTACGTTATTGGATTCTTAACAATGTACTATTATCTCTGTTTTTAGATGCATTATTTGATTATTTTAATTCACCCACCGAAAAGACATATGTTGTATCTGGAAAAAAAAAACAAAAACAGAAGAAGTATTATCTTTGCGTTGTTTGGGTTTAGCTGTAATATTTGCAATATAATTTTCATTATCAATGTAAAATTACATATATAGTGAAGGAGACATTTACATCGGCAACATTTTTTTCAGCTGGTTTCATCATTCGTAATGTGAAAGGAGCATTTCTTAAAGTAGAGATTAATTTGATTTCTAGAATTCAGTTATTGTTGTTGAAGCAACAATACCTCGTAAATCAAAATGATCATCATCTAGCTTCTCTAGGAATACAATCTTTTTTTAGGTGACAATTTTGTGGTTATTAACGTTGTCGATCACCCATTGCAGATATCTTGACATTTTTATGGTGGTTGTTAGTATTTGGTTAACATGGGACATATAGCTAAGTCAAATTTTTAGAGTGGATTTACAACAAGAAGGGGCTGATTGGAGGTCTGCTAATTATAGTCATTTGTTTTCTTCTTCTTTAATTTCGAGACAATGTAACATGTTCTCGGTGTTCGTGAAACTTTAGACTCTAATTTCCCATCGTGAAAAGGTGATCCTATTTTAATTATATATTCTTCATTCAAAAAAATCTAATCAAGGGGAGCATTAATATTTTCGCCTTTTGGTTTATTATATTTCAAACCATGAATATAAAAAGTTATTGTAATATTACATTTATCAACAATATTGATAATAAATACTAGTGTGACGTGCATAGTGCTAAATTAATATTGTGATAGCATACGTTAGGATAACGAGATCAAATGATGATCAAATGAAAACTAAAGTTGGAAAATTTAATTTTTAGATGATACTCCTAAGTAAATAACTGTTTCTATTTCCTTATTTTTCTATCTAGATTCTTATATATACATCGATATGCTGACTACAATAATATCACTTTATTGAAAAAAAAGGATAGAAAAGGTTAAAGTAAAACAAAATTTCCCAAAAGTAGTTATATTTTCAGAAACTGCTTGAAGAATTAGGTAGTATACCTTATCACTAATGTTCCCATCATCCCATGTGAACTTAGCTAGTAAAGCAACAAAATAGCATAGGAGAAGCTAGCTTAGTATGATTCACTGAACATAGTATCGAACTAAAAAGGCTTCATAAAAATAAGCTATTACTCCTTTTTCTTAGAGTCTAAATAATAAAAAGACAAAGTTAAATAAAATAAGAAACAAATCTAAAGCTTAGCTTATGATAGGATTATATCAAATCTATTGACAAATCATCATTATTGATGGTCCATTTCGTTCTTAAGGTAGGCATGCCAAAGTTGCAATCATAGTTGTGTTTGATATAAAGAAGATTTGGATTTAGTCAAAATTTTACCAGGAAATGTTAATAATTGATTGATTAAAAAAGATTATGCGAATCAATTATTATTCTGAACTGCCTGATGACACTAAGAAGAAGTCAAACTTATAGTAGAAAGGAACATATAGGCTTCGAGCTTGATTAAGATTCCTCTTATGCAATAATCTTGGCATGAAAAGAGGATTAGATTAAAACATAGTAATACATTATATACTTTAGTACCCAGAACAGCCAATTTTATTAAACATGTTCCTTGTGCACAAATACCTATAGAATGAAGCCACATCAGCATTTTAAGATGGACATGTAGATGTACCTCATCCATTTCATTATCTCATGTTTTTAGGTTGATCAATTAAGCTATTTGGAGAACTGTTCTCCACTGAACATATGAGGAGGGGTACTTTAGTTAAATCCTACACTTATTCCTCTACTATGTACAACCTATCGTGGAAGACAAATTTTTCATTTAACCTTCTTCTTTTAGCTTCGAGCTAGTTGGTCAAAATAATAGGTGTGGTACGTTCTCAGAATTTAAAATTTCTACATCGTTTCTAAAGTACTACATGTTTTTTTACCCCAACTCACAATCACAATTTGCAAACACTGTACTTCAAAAGGATAATGACATTATCCTCATAATTTCCCTGAAAATACGTACTGGTAAATATCCAATATGGACCACAAAAAGTGTCTTGAAGTTTATATGTTACTCAAAAATTTCACCAGCTTCGTCATCAAAGATACCCTATAAACTATATAGGTTCAATATAAATTAAAGTACTTCATTCATTATGAAATAAATGAAACACTTCTCTCTTTGATGTGAGAGCTTTTTGAGAGGAGCATTTCATTTATTTTAGAACGGAGAAAGTATTAAAAATCAACTCTGTCAAAAAACACTAAAATTTCTTTTACTTTTAACCTTGTGTAATAAACAAAAATCATTAAACACCACTTTTATTATAAACTTAAACCACTAGTTTTCTTCTCTTTATTTTTTTTATACTAAATCTATGAAAAAAAAAATTACTTGCAATAACAAAACACATATAATCACCCCGTACAATTGATCAAAAACAGTGTGGACATGTGCTGCCGGGGCCAATTAACCCTATACCAATAATAGTTATCCCTAAAGTTATACTATCACTAGTTTTTCTACTACACTATACTACTAGTACAACAAATTATGTTTTACCCACTTATATAAATCTCCCATGTTATCCCACATTCAAAAGAGTTAACAAATTTCAAGCAAACCAATCTTGCAAAGATAACCCTCATCCTCCTCACTTCCATTCCTTTCACTTTCCTAACCCATTTTCTTAACAAAAAAACACCCTCTAAAAAAAACATGGCCTATGAAGATCAAGATTTCTACTCATCATCTTCAGACAAGAAAAGGAAACTATTCAAAAAAGAGGTCTCGAGATCGACTCTCGCTGTAGACTCATCTTTGATGCGGAGTTTTTCACAGAAAAACTCCGCATCAAAATCACCTCCTTTTCTTAGGAGTTTTTCTCAAAAACCCTCCTCAAAACTCTCTAGGAGTTCTTCATTAAAAAGTTCATGCCCTTCTTCTCCAACATCATCCAAGAACAAATCCAATCTTATGAGAAACTTTTCCAAGAAAAGTTCTTCATTTGGTAAGAAATGTACTAATTTAGCCAAGGAGCAAAAGGCTAGATTCTACATTATGAAGCGGTGTGTTTCCATGCTTGTTAGCTGGCGAAAGAATGGAGATTCTTAATTAAGATAATGTTTATTGATCATCATTATTATCAGAAAAAAAAACATCATCTATCAACAATGGTCATCCATCATATTAATGATATGAAGATCATTTATTATTCCAAGATCATGAAGATAATATTTTTTTTTTGGCCATTGATATATGGGAGTTATTAAGAGTAACTACATATGTCATCAAATGAACCAATCCCATGAAAGACAAGTAATTATTCTTCTTTTTTCTTTTTCTTTCCTTTCCTTCCCCCCTTTCTTTCTTCTCAATGGCCATGATTAAGGAATATATGATGATGTTGTTGTTGATGATGATGATGATGATGATGGTGATGGTGATGGTGATGGTCATTTGAGAGTAAGTCTTTAATTGAGTTTTGATTAATTAATTAGCTGTCAATTAGTTCAATTGTGGTAATCCACTACTACTAGTGTAATACATTTTGCAAATATATATCTATATATATAGAAGTAGAATTTTTTGTTCTTTATTTTCTTATGATCATTGACTCATAGCACAAAGTAGAGTAGACTATTGTCTTTCTGTATCTTCTTCTATTTAATTTTTTAATTTCTTTTTAAATGTTTTGGAAATTTCTTTACCATGCTATAGTCTGCAATTCTGTTTTCATATTTGTCTTTGCTAAGTCAGAGATTCCATCCAGCTGTTGGAATTATCAACCATGCATATATATTGATACATATATATAAGTATATAATTTTTATAAAATAATAAAAACAATATAATTGGGTAGGGTTATTAAAATTCAGATCTGCATAACAGAATGCATGTGAGCTGCCTCCCTTCTTTCTTTCTTTGTTCATCATAAAAATAATTGGAGTAGGAGAAGTGCAGGTAAAAGTTAGTTTGGTTGTATTTGAAAGTCCTTTGAGTTAGGTAAAACAAATTCCTCCTCTACTATCTTTTTTCCTTATATGTAGGTTAGTATTTTTATGCTCCTACCCTCTCCATTCCTAATCAACAATAACCTATCGCACCAAGGACCCTTGGGTCCAATGGTATGGCTTCCTATCTTCCACATGGGAGACCAAGGTTCAAATCTTGATAGAAGCAAAAATTTCAATATTGTTGGGGGAGGAGGGTTGGGGCTTGTTGGGCCTCTGGATGAGTTGCCTTGTGCGAGGGCAGCCTAGAGGAAATTCATCTTACCACGGGTTCCCGAAAGGGGGCCAAAAAAAAAACAATAACATATCGCGTAATTCGAATTAATAATGTGATAACTGAATTTAAGTGGAGATACTATAGTCTAATTTCTATAATCTCTTTATCACAAAAGAGTAGTTCATATATGCTGTTTTAGGATGCTTGTATACAATAGTAGAAGTATTAGTTTATGACTCGATTTTTTAGTATGCATTACTTATAAGAAAAAAAAAGTGAGTAGTGGGGATAAGATTACACAGTGTTACCAACTGAGTCTTGGATATCAGCCTCACAAAATTTTTTCAATTAAGTTAGCTGGCATTTACATAGAGAGTATCTTTGCGAAATCATGTTAAATACTTGATTACAAGAGGTTGAGACTTTGATTACTAATTCAACACATAGTAGTCTATTCATCAAATAGTTGAATGAACGCCTCTAGATGAAAGTACACTAGAAGTGAACTAACACATAATAGTATCTATCTAACTTTCTTCATCTTTTCTAGCTAGGTCTAAACACCAAAGTCTTTGATTATCAAGGTTGAAAGATTAGTTTGCACAGGAAAAAGAGAAATGAAAATGACATTTGGAAAGTTTGATAAATGTATTTAAATAAGCTAATAATAGCTAAACATATAGTATACCAAATTATTATTGATAAAGTTAGCTCAAGTTCAAGTAAGATGATTTTTACCCAAGGGTTGAAAAGTAGGGAACAACGCAAGAGCTGGACATTTCCAAAAGGGAGCAGTTGATGTCCTTTCAAAGAGGAGCCTGTGTTTGGATGGGAGCTAAGCATTTTGTGATGAATGGTGTGACATTATATAATACTCCAGACCAACTTTAGCTGGAACCCAAATTCTCCATCACTTCCTTGGTCCTACTACTACTATTCATGTCTACCAATTGAATCTTTACATAACATTTTGATTTTTCACCAACGGAATAAACGCAAATCACTAAATCCGTCCCATCTCCTCACGATAAAAAAAAAAAACACGAGGCAACTGGATCCTTGAGGTGATGAGACCTGGAGTCTATCTTATTGTTCGTCTATAAATACTTCTTCTGTTATGAAATAAGTGAAATACTCCTCTAAGAAAAACCTCTCACATAAAAGAGAGAAGTGTTTCACTTATTTCATAACGAAATAAGTATATACTATGAATTACTATCTATGTCTCTTCTCCTCACACCAAAAAGCACGATGTAGGCTTTTGAGGTGGAGCGATGGGGATTTATCTTAACCACACAACATAGAAATGGTTTCAACATAATTTTTTTTTCCTTTTTCGACCAAAAGATCAACCAAAAAAGGGTTATGCTACACAATGACATGAAGTGGGTTATGCACTATTTACTTATGTAGACACTTCATCACCAAAGGGAAAACATGATTGAACAAGAAATTAGACATGTCAAGAAGATAGAAACAAAAATTGTTCTCAATGGTTCTAAGGAGCAAGGAAATTGTCTTGTTCTTCTTGTTTGAATTTATTATTCTTAAACAAAATTATTGCCTTTTTCATATTTTTGTAAATTTTTTTCTTCTTGTTGTCAATAATTCTGCCATTTTTGGTGCAACAACACAGAGCAGAGAAAAAGTGGAGATATGAAAATCAACAAAAAGCAGGGGTTAATTTCTGCATATATGTACTACAATGATGTGACAGTTATATTCTTCCAAATTACTCCAGAATCAAGCATTTACTGCATTTAAGCCATTTCCTAGTTAAAAAATAAGGATTGGAATACACAATTTCAGTCATCAATTCAAGAAAATTTTAACTTTAAGGTTGCTAACACATGCACTACAAAAAGGAGCTTCACTGACCCATTTACAGATATGTACATATCAGCTACAAGCCCACAACATCCTAATGGGCCCCACATGAAATTTCTTAATATAATTCAAAATTAGCAAAATTAATGAGAGGGAGAAGTACTCTCTTTCTTCTATAATGATTGTTCTAATTGCACTTTATTTGTTTCCCTTTGTATCTTTGACCATTGATTTTTCAAATAATTTCACACCTTAATTTTAAAAAATTAATCAAACGAAAAAGATCTCAGGTATGTAGCTTTTTTTGGGGTATATTTTATTATTAGCTTATTTTTACCGCAATACATTTTGATATTCAAATAGTATTGTAAAATTCATGCATTAGATTGTTAGGAGGCAACTAGATCAATCACAATAAGATTAGAAAGTGTAGATGTCATCTAGCTTAGTTGGTAAAGTCTTGTGAGCGTAGGTATCCTAGACCTAGGATCGAATCCCGTCTACCTCACTGCGCTTAATCGTTCATTTACGCACCAAAAAAAATAAAATTAGAAAGTAGATTTTAACTAGTTTAGTTGGTGAAAGTGTTCGTACATGGTACCCAAGACCTGAGATCGAATCCCGTATACATTATATGCCATTGTGACACTCTCTACACACAAATAAAATTTCATTATTTTGCAACAACTTATTTTAATTGATAGATCACCTCACAAAATCTAAACATCAATGTATCATTTCCAATTGGAAAAATCTCCTCACTACAAGAGTTGATAAATGTTCACCTCAGAAAAACAAAAAAAACAAAAAAAAAGAAAAAAAAAAAGGAAAGTTGGTTGATGATTATTGAGAAATGATATAAAGAAATAGCATCACTCATTACCTTATGCCTTTTTCTCTGCTTTTACGTGTGATGCGAATGAAATTCAGAAGGTGTTTGAGGCAAAGGGCCCCACACCATGTCTGGGTTCTGAATTTAGGCCCTTGGGCCCGCTGTCAACTCAGGCTCATCTGCTGTGGGTTTGAAATTAGACAACGGAGACGACAGAATTTACGGGCTATGGCCCAATAAATTTGGCACTCGATTGATCAGTGGTTGGCCTCTTATTCGCCAACCAACCCACAAAAACCAAACATAAAAATAAAAATAAAAATAAAAGCAACCAGCATCAAAATCCACACAAATATATTAAAAAGAGTTCCTATCAAAGAAACGGTGCCACATGACACTCTTGTCAAGCTTCTAATACACGTGATGATGATCTTATTTAAAAATATTAACAAATACTAGGAATCAAACACATGACTTTTGAAATGAAATGTGAGCGTTCAACTACCAATCTACTACAATTTCAATGTCTAATGTTTCAAAGTAAAACATATGAAGTCTTCTAATTATATGTAACATTGTAACTACAAAGAAATAGACAAGCTTTTTGATCTCTAACACTTTTATTAAGGTAATAACATTCTCTTACCCCAATTCCATTGAAATTGTTATGCTTATCCCCAATTCCTTAGAAGTTTTTCTAAAAACAACTTATCATGCCACAACGTCCATTTTTCAATTTCGCAGTAGACAGAAAATTACGAAAAGCTACTAAAATATATTATGAAATTTATGAATAATAGTTTATTTGATAATTGTAACTGATTTGGGGCATTGCCCAGGCCAAAATACTAGTTCAAAGGTTTATAAGCAGAACCATCAATTTGGGGGTTAAAGAAAGTTTATACACACATGTATAATCAAAATGAAACATCTATTAAAAAACAAATGGAGTATATACTTTAGAGTTTAAGACAATCTACGACTTTTGACCCAAAACATCAATAAGTAGATTGCTAAGAGTTGGGTTCAAAACCAAGTGAAGCACTCCCTCTGTTTTTTTTTTTTTTTTTTTTTTTTTATCTTTCTCACTTAGAATCTTGACACTATTCATACTTAGAGAGAATCTGCTCAATTTTTCTCAATTTTAAGAAAAAAAAACAGTCATGTGAGTTCTTGTTTGATTCGTCTCAATTAGTATTTTATTAATATTTAACCGTTATAATTTTACTAATATATAATGAACAATATTTAGGTTCAAAGGGGTGCACTGGGAGTCGTGCATAGAAGAGTGGGAAGGATAAAAAACAGAGAGAGTACTCTACAATATATTCAAATTTTAAGATGCATTTTATTAAAAGGAATATTGGGAAAATGAAATTGTACAAAACCGCCATCATTCCAAACGTGTTGAGATCCTCTAGAGTTTCAAAATAACTCTACACGATAGAGTTCATTAGATATCAGTTGTTGATTAAGAAATCAAAGGCTTGTATTTTCTTTCCCAAAGATCCCCCCTATTTTTCCCCCCGAATATCCTGCCCATATCTTTTCCTTTCGCACTAATCATGATCTCTTGATTTTATAATATATGGTTAGGATTCAACTCTACTTTGTAGAGTTTTCATAAAACTCTAGAGAATCCGGACCCATTCCAAACAAACTACTCTATAATTCAATGCCTCACTCTGGCTTTACTCACACTCTCTCAAGTAAACCCATCGCAACAAAAAAATAAATTACTCTACTTTTTAACAAAAGAAAATAAATTAAAAAAAACAAAATACAATAATGATTGAATCAGAAAATGTGATGATCGAGATGACGGCCAAAAAGTAAAAGTCTAATGGATTAACATTTGGGAAGATCAGCTGGTGGACGTGGCACCTTCTGATTGGGTAGTTTTCCATCAAGAACAAGCCAAGCCATCCTAAGTCCCCAACTGATGTGCACCTCAAAATGACAATGCATGAACCATACTCCTGTTTTTTTTTTTTTCATTTGAAAAAAAATAAATATATAAAAATAAGCAACTCGGTAATTGTTAATTGATCACAATTATAATACTAAGAAAAATACTTCATCCGTTCTGTTTTAAATGAAACATTTGTTTTTTCACGCAACTCAATGCGCTTCTTTAATCACTAATATCTTTAGTTGTGCACACGTAAAAAATATAAAAAAGTTATAATTTGATAGTATGCATCGAGACGAATCTAACAAGATCCCACTTGACTATGTTTTTCTTTATATAATAGAGATACATTGGAGTCAAAATTGATCAATAAATAGTGTCATTTCACCCAATATTTCATTTAAAACAGAACAGAGGAAGTACATAAGTTTTCCTTTGACTAACTTGGTCATTACTTAATGGTACATTTTGGTTAATAAATCGTTATTACTGTAACCTAATGCTGGCACCTTTATTGGTGGAAAATCTAATCCAATCTGATTAAAGGTCCTAATCTAGCTTAGCTTGCCTCTTTCTTTGTTTCCTATTAATCATGGTTTATAGGAGTATTAGGTACTTTACATGTTACTTTGGATAGTTATATGCATCTTTAATTATACTCCTCATGGAATATATATCGACTGTCTAATCCACTTTAAATTAGTAGCTTTCAAATGTTGATCATTCTTGTTTATACGTTACAAATGCAATTTTGCTTAAGAAATTGTTATTTATTTGTGGGTCCTGTTCTTTGCATTAATTTTCTACTAAACTAATTAACTTGATTGTTGTTGATCATATAAATGATTTTTGCTGATCTAAATTGACTTTTCTTAATATTAGAACTGAATTTTATGCTTTAATTAGCTAGGAACAAATCTATCATTTATAATATTATGGATTTATAATAGATAATTTTTATCATAAATTCTTGGGTGTTCCTGTTATATCATAACAACCCATAAATCTCCGTTTTTTTTTGTAAAAAAACTCAAATGTCATGAAATAAATGACAAAACGTCATCAGATTCATGTCATTATTTGTGTAGTCTATGCCATTTTTGTTGGAGTCTTTGTCATTGTATACGTGTGAGGTTATATTACACAATAAGTTACGTTGTAACATGTTACACCTAAGACGCACTCAATTTTTATATACTAACGGTGACAATAATAATTAGGAATCATTATAACCATTGTGCCTCTTATGAACCAATAAAATTTTTGCTTATGTAAATGTAGTTACACTAACCTGGATTGTCTGCCTTGAATCTAATGGCAACCCATCCACCGGATGGCACGCCGACGGTGTTCCTTGCAACAGGATCAACAAGATTATAGTTGGCAGGGTCTGTGTTAGGGTTGAAGTTACCAAAACCTTGGCCAACGACGTAGAAATCATAGCCATGAAGATGAAGAGGGTGGCTCTCGGCACTAATAATGCTAGTGTCTTGCATAACAAGCTCCACATTTGTGTTATATGGGATCACTAACAATTTGGTACCATTCATCACATTGGTGTTATTAGGTGGTGTGCCAGTATAGTTAAATTGTATAAGAGGAATTTGAGGAAAATTAGGGGAGTAAACTCCATTATTTTGGCCAAAAAAGTGAGACTGAAGGAGGGCAGTTGATGGAAGAGCCATAGAAATGTTGTTGATTGTGGCAGCAAATTTGGTACGATTATTAGGCCCTTGGCATGTTTGGTTCTTAGGACAAGGGTTAGTTCCAAGTCCTACGGTAAAAAAGAAATGTTTATCTACAGTTTTTGGTACATTGGTTGGGTATTTAGCATTGTTCAAACTTCGAAATTTTCGAGTGAAATTTGTCACAAATGAAGTGTCGTTTATGGACGGGAGACGAGGGAGATCTTTGGAGGTGACATTGATGATTTTGTGAGTGGGTGATAAGGACTTTGATGGTATTGTATACTCTAGAATAGCTGCCGCGGTGGTGTTGTCGAAGGTGCCACTACCGATGAAGTAAGGCCTTACGGCCATTAGGTAAGTGGTGCGGCTTGGTTTTGGCTTGGTTTTAAGGAGTACATTGGTGGTTTGGCCTGGTGCAATGAGTAGGATATCGGTCTCAAAAGGCTTTACATAGAGTGCATCTACATCAACCACTGTCATAGTGTGGTTTGCTATGCTGAAGAATAACTCATCATTTAGTGCAGCATTAACCAAACGCAAGAGATATGTTTTCCCTAGCTCCACCTCTAGTTTATATGTGTCCGCCATACCTAATAACGGTCATATACACATGATATCATTTAGCATATGAAAGTAGAGATATTAAGTAAGGCTTCATAGTTATAACCAATACATTGATGCACACTCCAAGAGGGCATGATTCTTAACAATCGAAAACGCAAGACTTTTATTTGTACCAGTGCCACTTACCTTTAGCTCCAGTGCATGAATTGTACAATGGCCCTGGGAATCCATTGAAGGTATACGCATCCGATACATTAGGGCCACCGCCACTTTGAAGGGCTTGGCTGATAACTGCTTCGGTATCATTGTTCCACCATTCACCTACACGTTAATTTTCCAAACATATATCTACAATCAAATGGTACGTAACTTTGATGGGGTTGAATCATAGCAAAGTAGGAGTATCATTAATATAGTACCAAATACTATGGTCTTCTCCTTGTGGGGCTTAGGGAATGGATAGGATTCATTTCTCCTTGGGAGAATGATGATAGGTCCATAAACGGTTGCTCTTAACCATGAGATGTGTGCATGCCAAAAAAGAGTTCCTCTTTGACCTTTAATTGTGTAGTTGTACACATAGCTATGGTTTATCTGGATTGGACATTGTGTTACATAAGCTGGACCATCCGCCCATTGGCTCCCGAGCTGTCGAATACCATGCCTATGATAATAATGATCACCAATGAAGCATTTATAAACTGTTTACCGAGATTAATACTGTACTAAATACATTATTTCTTGTCTTTTATATTTTGACTCGAAATTTGTGTATACAAATTAATACTTAATTAACATATGAACTATGTGCATATGATTACAATAATATCAAATTTTTGCATGCCAATTTGAAAGCATTACCAATGAATGGAAACATTATTTTTGACGTGGTTTACAACTTGGACAATGACTCGGTCACCTTCTCTAGCAATGATTCTTGGCCCAGGGAACTTTCCATTCACAGTGATCATGCTCTTTGTCTTGCACAAATGTGTCACATTATGCAACTTTATCTACAAAAAATCATGCACAAACCCAAAAGAAAAGAACTTTATAAATAAGCAATTAAATCATAACATAAATGGGGGTGGACATCATAATATAAATCTTAATATATCATGATTGTATTAGTGTCATTGTTTTTATTTATATTAAAAAAAATTTAGACACATACATCAAATCTATAGTGTCTTGTGATTCCATGACACAACCAAACATTAGCAAAGAAAAGGAGAAAAGTTGCAAAATTTGTTGGAGAAGAAAGAATAAAAGCACCCATTTTTTCTCTCTTTGTTTTCTCACTTTGGAAATATCTATAGAGATAGAAGTTCCCAAATCTATGAATTATTATTGTGCAAGTTTGGAGTGATTAGTGAGAATGTTAGCAGAGATATTTATATAAGAATAATATGTGGTGATCTATGTTTGTGTTGGGTGCACAATTAGGTGAATAGAATTCGAAAGGGGTTGTCACTAACTCTGGAGTGCTATTCAAGTCAATCTTGTATGGATAATGCATGTTTCCTATCGCTTAGCTTAATGTTATCACTTTTTATTTTTGCTATTTGATGAGAAAATTAAACGAGCCATATCTATGTTAAAGCTATATACAAATCTATACTGTTCTTAAATCCTAATTATTTCTAAATTCCATGTTAGACTAGCCAGAAGTTTGGACGTTGATCACTTACATGAAGCGAGCAAACGACAAAAATTTGTACAAGACAGATCTGTAGTTCTGTACAATATTTTTTTTTTACATGACTTTGATATCAGTCACATGAGTGATTCCTACTAATTTTAATGAGGATTTATATGGACATACAATAAAATCTTGTAGGTTCATATCATCTAAAGACTAAATTCTTGCGGGACAAAAAAGTTCCAATCAAGATATTATATACACCCTCCTTTTTCTCAAGTGAGAAACATTGGACATATATTTGGTTCAACATTTTTAGGCTTCAAGAAACGAAAATTAATTATTTTTTCTTTTTCTTCTTGTTTGGTTCAGCCTCTCCTTAATCTATTATCATTACTTGGTGGTAATAGATTATGATCCTCTAGTTAGTTACCTTGTCTTCCCCCTCAAGTAACAAAACCTATATCTTAGTGCTAATAGATATAATTCCCTTTCCATTCCATGATCGACTTGCACCAAACAACTAATAAATATAACAATGTGCGTTATCATTCCATTCTTCTTTTTTCCATTCACTTTCATTCTATAGCTTCGACCAAACAAGCACTTAGAGTGCATAAAAATTGGTAATAATTTGGTTGGAGATAGAGCTTATTAAGGTCCCACTATGGAGGGAGAGTGAGTGTGAATTTTCACGTACGTTGGTTTGTCTCTCAGTAAGACGTAGAGAAGGACATATTATCCACCTTTCTTTCAAGCAACAGGAGATACTTATATGGTACACGTTTTGTGTTTGTGGACTCTTTTTTCTTTTCTTTTTTTTTAGCAGAATTCAAGTTTTTGTGGTAGAAAAATGATATACATAAACCTAGTACTGAGTATAAGATATTAAAAGTATTAATAATGTTATTAGAAACTAAATATCAATTATAATATCAACAATATCTTGGCCTAGTGGTTAAGATTGAGGTGTTGTGAATGATAGATCACAGGTTCGAATCTCCCCTCCCCTTCTTTATACTTTGTACTGATGCGTAATTTATTTTTGATTTCGTTGTCGAATACCATATTTATTTCCTTAATTCCTCCAAACTAGGTGCAATGGGTCAAAATTGTATCAGATTTAGTAAAATCCATATATTGATCAAATTCTGCTTGGTTCCAGATTTTTAAAATGGTTTATTTCGATTATGGAGATTTTTCGTTAAGATTTGAATAAAATAATTTACTAATTCTCATTATTTAAGATCATAAAAAATTAGATTTTTTATTAGAAAACGGTTATACCATTTGTTTTAAGCATTATACCATATTGATTTGATTTTCAAACTCTTTTTTTTTAATTAGGAAATTAAGTCAGCCCAAGGGCTAACCCCTACAATGCTGCTAGCCTGTAGGAAACACCAACACATTGGTTGGTAAGGCATGCACAACATGCTAACACCCCAGCATAATGCTGGGGGTAAGGATCGAACCCCTGACCTCAGGGGCCAAGGGGGAGTGCTCTATCCACTTGAGCTAACTCCTATCCTTTGATTTTCAAACTCTTAATTCTGAACAAAGCGAGTGATAGATAACATTTTAAAGTTGTGTATGTGTAAAATAAGAAACTCTTACTATATTTTTTTTTATTAAAGTTAGAGTATCTTGTAGTTACACCAACCATGCACCTTATTTGGCAATTTGCCTTGCTTTTTACTGTACTCAAGGTGAACAAATTAGAAAATTAGGGGCCGTCATAGACTTGCCAAATGCCAATTGCCATACTATATGCATAATGCATGCATGCAAACGTTTAGGTAGCACGTCAACGATGACATATTACTACTTTTGTCGACAAAGATTAGGTTCCGACTATAAGCTGTTGATTAAGGAAGATCAAACTAGCTATGTGCACCGGTCACCGTAACAACCTATCTTTCTTTTTCTAAAGTTTATGTACACCATATCTTAGTATAATAGCACATATATAGTATAAACCTGAGAACAGGCACATGAAATTTAGACTTTAGACAAGTGAATTGTGTCAAGTATTTTGAAACCCCACAAAAAGAACTTTACTACCACCCAATCATGAGAGAGAAACCTCCTGACCAGGAGGAGAAAGAAACCCCACAAAAAGAAATGGTTCCCATCCTCTACCCAGCCCTCAAGGCTAAATCCAGCCACCTCCGCCGACGTAGATCCGCCCCGCCGCAGGTAAGGTTCCCCAAGATTGAGTCGAAGAAGCCTGTTTCTCCCCCGAAACCATGTTCTGCTCCTAACCAAAACCCTACCCCCCCTCTGAGCTTCGCAATGGTTGTTGCTACCCCCTCTCTCACCAATTTCCCCCAAGCCAACCCCTCACCCTCTTCCTCTGGCGATTCAAAAGCCCAGCCCTTTGCGTTGTCCCCGCCCCAAACACTGCAAAAAGACCACGTTTTTGTTCCAATATCAGAGGAATTGTACTCTGACCTTAGTAAGCCATGGAGTGCAGCCTTGATATGCAAAGTAGTTGGTAAATCCTTTTCGAGGGCTTTTCTGAAAACCTTTGTTATGAAGAATTGGCACCTTCCTGATACTACAAATATGATTGCACTAGGGAAGGGATTTTATGTTATTGATTGTGCTTCAATCAATAAAAGAAACTCTATCATATCTGAGGGACCCTGGTTCATTCAAGGAGCCCATGTCTGGATCCAAAGCTGGGAACCCGGATTTCGCCCGTCTCAAGCAAGATGTAACAAGGGTATTGTGTGGGTCAATCTGCCCGAACTCCCTATTGAGCTATACAAACAGGACATACTTGTCAAGGTAGGGCAAACCATAGGGGAGGTGGTAAGAATTGACGCCAAAACATTAGAAGGAGGAAATAGAAGATTTGCTAGAATATGCATCCTCGTGGAAGATGATAAGCCGCCACCAACTGGAGCTTGGTTAGGTAAGGGATTCCAACCCTTGGAATTCTTAGAGGGTCATTGGTACTGCCCAACCTGCCATAAATTTGGCCATAACTCCCAGACGTGTCCCAAGCGTGTAACCATGGAGAAGAGGGAGAATGGAAAGGGTGGGATGGAGGAGAGCACATCCACTGGAAAAGAAGATTCCGAGAACGTGAAAACGACAGCTGAACTTTGGCAGAAAGTGGAAAAAAGAACCACATTAAAAGTCAACAAGGATAATTATGATAGAGGAAAGTCAAAAGATAGAAGAAGTAAATCTTCTAGAAGATGGACCCCAAAAAGAAAAGGGGAAACACAAAATGGGGAATGTCAGGCGGCTAATGAAAAGGACATTTCAGTGTTACCTCCTAGGAAACTTGTTTCCATGGAACAAACAAATCAGACAAATTCGTTCTCTCTCCTGGGGAAAATCTCGAAAGATCTGGATGGAAACCCCAAGCAAATCTAGCCCATGCCCAGCCCGAAACGTGGCTCTGAAAATGTCAAATCCCCCAGTCCTCTCTTGGAAGTTGATCCATCCTCCTCCCAGTTAAACTCTCAAAATACAACTCCACCCCCACACCAACAAGAAACCCAAATCCACCCCCACTCGAAAACCGAAAACCACAAGACATAACTCCCCCCTCTTCCGTGTCCACAGAATAAAACCCGAGGCCCCGATCTGTTTTGTGAGACCAGCCCTCCCTCTAAAACCAGACACCTCCCCCCTATTTGTGGACTATATCCTAGCGAAAGATCACGGGGAGATAATCAAACTCTCACTGTTCGAAGTGAAGCAAATCATCCTCAACCTGATCAATGTGGATCCCCGATTCAAGGAACTCCTAATGTATGTCTCCAGAGTCGGGTTCTTTTCCGCTCACCTTCCCCAAATCCAAGACATAACTCACCTCCCAAAACTGGTTCAAATTCTGTTGAAATGGTTACTAAAACGCGAGGAAGGAGTAGAAAGCGAAAGGAGGGAACTCCTCCACTCCTTCGGACCATGGCTAGACCCACGGAGTCTCCTCCCTCACCATCGTCAAAAAGTTCAGTTGCGGAGTGCTCCGGTGACGTTCAAGGCGATGAACAATACAAATGCCCTCCACCTTGCGGACATCCTTCCTATGATGAAACAAATGAAGATCATGGCAAGTTGGGAAGAGGCCAACGGAAGAAATGGGCTCCGCGAAGCCGAAGTCACTCTCAAACCCATGAGGGACATTAGGATACACCCCGAGTAGGGGGAAGCAGTGCTGCCATGGCAAATGGCCGACAACAAAATACTCCGAGGCCTCAAAAAGATGCCTCACCTTCCATATAATATGTCCGTTGTCATGTGGAATGTGAGAGGGATTAGCCGCCCCCCCTTCAAACCTAACATGCGGCACTTATTCCATTAACACAACCCAAACATTTGTATTCTCGTTGAAACACAAGTATCTCGGCAAAACACCGGTTGTCTCATCAATGACTTAGGCTTCGACTCGACTCATATTGTGGAGCCTAATGGGCTTGCGGGGGGGTATTCTCCTTATGTGGAAGTCTCAAAAGGTTAATATCCACATCCTCGGGGAGAACTACCAAGGGATTTACGCTTTGGAGGAGGTAAGTCCCCTTAAAACCCCTTTTATTTTAACGTCAATTTGCGCAAGCACCAAATATCATCTACGTGCTAATTTATGGCAGCAACTTTGTGATTTTTCGGTTGATATTCAAAATTCCTTGGTTAGTTAGGTGACTTTAATGAAGTCACGTGTCAAACGGAAAAATTTGGAGGAAAAGTTATTAATCGTCGTCGAGTGGATTTATATGTTGAGTCCATGAACTATTGCAAGTTAATTGACCTAGGATATAATGGTCCTAAATTTACTTGGTCGATTAAAAGACGTTACAACCCAATTCTTGAAAGGCTAGACCGGGGTTGGGGGAATGAGGCTTGGCTTACTTCGTTCCCAAATTCGAGTATATGGTTTCCACCCAATTTTCTTCCAAAATAAGTGGGAGCTTATTAAATATGAGATTTGTAAGGAAATGCAGGAATGGTTTGGGAGAGGGAAGATTCTGGTGACCTTAAGTCAAGCCCTAATTTACCTTATTCCTAAACAAGCATGCCCCAAAACAGTCAAGCACCTTAGGCCGATTAGCCTATGTAACACGATGTATAAGCTAGTCACAAAGGTCCTAGTGAATAGAATCAAATCCCTCATCCCTCAATGGTTGCCCAAAACCAAAATACTTTTATCAAAGGTAGGAGGCCGGAAGTCAATCTTGTGGTGGTTTCGGAAGTTTTACACTCGATGCATAAAAAGAAGGGGAAAACGTGTTGGTTTGCTCTCAAAGTGGACCTAGAAAAAGCTTATGATCGCATGGAATGGGGTTTTGTGAGGAAATGTCTGCTTAATCTATACTTAGATTCAAGCTCAATCAACCTCATCATGAATTGCATTTCGAATACTTCTTCCTCCGTGCTTATTAATGGTCAGAAAACCGAGCCCTTCGAGCACTCTAGGGCGCTTCGTCAGGGAGACCCTATGTATCCCTATCTCTTCAACATCTGTCTCGAGTATCTCACCTCCCTTATTAACCAAGTCTGCGAATCTAAAGCTTGGACACCCTTTTGGGTGGGAAGAAAGCGAGTCCAGGTGTCTCATGTCCTTTTTGCCGATGACCTTCTTCTGTTTGGGAGGGTAGATGAATCCACGGCCTTTGCTGTTAGAGATGTGCTGCAAACCTTTAGCCAGGAATCGGGACAAAGAATTAATGAGGATAAGAGTAGGCTTGTTTTCTCCCCAAATACTCCCCCTGAGCTCCAATAACTCATTAAAGATACAATAAATGTGAGTGCGTCAGAAAGTTTAGGCATGTACCTAGGACTTCCAATATCACATAGGAGACCCAGAAGGAGGGATGTTCAATTTGTGGTTGAAAAAGTTAGAAAGCGTCTAGCTAGTTGGAAAACTAATTCTCTCTCTAGGGCGGGGAGAGTAGTTCTCATTAACTCTACCCTTAACACAATCCCCAACTATTACATGCAAGCTAACTTCTTCCCCATTGCTACCCTGAATGATCTAGACAGAATCTGTAACAACTTTTTATGGGGAGGGAAGGAGGGTAAAAATAGAATGCATCTTGTTGCTAAGGAAGATGCTTTCTTACCCAAAAGTCTAGGAGGCCTAGGAATCCGCAATCACCGTACCCTAAACAAAGTTCTGATGGCTAAACTAGGATGGCGAATGTGTCATGATCCTCCGAACCTCGCTCAGGAATGCATCATTTCGAAATATGTGCATAAAGAAGGAATCACAAAATTCAATCAAGGGTCTCAAGTGTGGCAAAGTATCGGAAAAGGGTGGCACATTCTCGAAAAAAGTTGTCAATGGAACTTGGGGAATGGCCAAAATGTGTCCTTCTGGAAAGACAACTGGCTAGGAATAGGGCCAATTAGAGCCTTTGTAATAGGAGCCCTGACCTTTAGGGATTTAAATGCGAGTGTGAGAGATGTTTGGAATCAGGGAAGCTGGGAAGGAATCCATTTCTCAATTGAAATCCCCATCTTCATTATTCACCACATGTTTAGCGTTCAATGGAAACCCACAAATCAAAATGACATGCCTTACTCCTCCTTGGTTAAAAACAACGCCTTCTCTCTAAAACAAGCCTTCTTGCTCGAAACCTTGACTACCCATTCCCCCCCAAAGGATACCTCTTGGGTTTGGGATGGCCACCTACCTTCAAAATCAAAATTCTTCCTTTGGCTCTTATGACATAAGCGTCTCCCCACACAAAAATTGATCTTCTCTCGCAACATCGTTCCCAACCCGGTTTGCAATGTTTGCGATTCATTTGAAGAGAACATTCTTCATGTCCTAAGAGATTGTGAGCAAACTATGATTTTATGGGATCATATCCCTTTTGACACTGGTCAAAATTTGGGGGACCTTGACTCTTGGTGCGTCCATAATCTCAAAATCAACACTCGCCTCAACGGCCTGGAATGGAATACTGTCTTTCCATTCTTGTGCCATGAAATCTGGAAAAATCGGAACAAACACCTTTTTGAAGAGACCTTAATCCCGAATCACAGCTTGACTCTCAAGAGAGCCTCTTTCGCGGCGGGTGAATTCTTGTCTTCCCTCCCCACCCACAACCCACCTCCTTCGAACCCACCTTCTAGTTACTCATTAAAGGACCTGCTACCCTATTGGGCGACCATACATGTCGACGCTTCATTCTCCTCCCCATGGGAACCCTCAGGTATTGCGGGCAACCTTAGAACTCATAAAGGAACTTGGGTTGCGGGGTTTCAAAAGAAAGTTTTCATCATTAATGCTAAACTGGCCGAATTATTTGCAATAGTTCAGGGAATTCGTTTGGCGCGCAGGTAAAACTACTCCTTTGTTATAGTGTGTTCTGATTGCAGGGATGCTATTTTATCACTAAAGCAAGATTTATTTTGTAATGATGCATACTCGAATATCTTGAGCATTTGCAGGGAGCTAAAGAAGGAATTCAGGGATGTGAGGTTCGAGTTTGTGAAGCGTGAAGATAATCGATTAGCGATGCTTTGGCGAAAAATTGTAGAAACCTCGAGTTTGATTGTAATAGTCTTAGGAACTTGTTGGATCCCCCAAGCTTTTGTAATGATATTCTACTTGCGGATTGTAATGGGCTATTTAGGCCCGAACTTGGTTAATTTCTAATGTTATGCATGACTTTTTCAACAAAAAAAAAAGACAAGTGAATTGTAGGAGCTTCATATCTGTCACATATTTAATTATTATTATTAGGTTGTGCCTAAGCACTAACAAGCTGGCAAATCTGATATGAAACAACTATGCTATATGCAACGATGGTATAGCTGCGAATGCGCGATAATATATACTTCTATTTCTTTCTATCTATTGTAAATTACTCATTTGATATTTGTTTTTTCACGATCTCTAAAAGACACTTATGATCAATAACCTTTAATAACATATCGATAAAATTATAAAAATTTGATATGTTAAGTGTTTGTATGGAAATAAATCTAACAAGATTATTATACTATATGACTATACTTTTTCTTATGTACTTCTGAGAAGCTGAGAATTTATGTTCAATATGTATGTGACGTCTAACACATAAAAATAATTACGGTCCTTTAGGATCAGAGATAGAAGAAACGTAATTTTACAAAAAACTGTTACTAATTAATATTACAACTACAATTATGTACATGCTTTTTTATATCTTTTATGATTTTTAGAGGCACATATAAGAGGTAGTACTCCCTCTGTTTTTTTTATCTTTCTCACTTAGAATCTTGATATTATTCATACTTAGATAGAATCTTCTCAATTTTTTTCAATTTATAAGAAAAAACATAGTCATGTGGGGTCTTGTTTGATTCGTCTCAATTAGTAATTTATTAATATTCAATCGTCATAATTTATACTAATATATAGTGAAAGATATTTAAGTTCAAAGAGGTGTATTGGGAGAAGCGCACACAAAAGTGAGAAGAATAAAAAAAACAGAGGGAGATTATCACTGTTTATCTTATATATTCTTAGAATCGTTATTGGCACATGAAAAATAAACTTTTAAAAAATAGGTATAGATCAGTTCTATTATAATTAGGCTATTCATGTTAAGTTCAATACTAAAATAGTTTTTAAGTAAATCAGATATAGAAGTGTCAACAACTAGTCTTTGTGTTCGTGAAATAAGGTATTGTTGTGATTCAGATATAAGTGCTAACTAGTTTGTGCAATCAACAATAATCTAGAACAAGCAAGAAATTGAAACAACAACCAAGATTAACGTGGGAAACCCAAGCTCCGGAAGAAAATCCTACAAACTTGCACTAGGGAATCAATGGAGATTAATGGTGAACATACAAGATCTCCCACAAACTCTCTCTCTCTCCCCTAAAACCCTAAGAAAGATGAGATATCAAGTTTGAACAATGAAGTTGTGTGCGTGCTACACTTCCTAAAACCAGAAAATAGGGTATTTATACTCCTAAAACTAAAAGCAATCCAAGGGTCACAATTAAAACCTAAGTCACAAAAATACGTGCAGATCTGGGCTGCCTGGACGGGATCGAAGAATCTCCCGCCCGGGTGCAGGGTCGCATCAACATGCTGCCTCGACAAGCAGAAACAATAGGAGGAGGCGCCCGCCCGGAGACCCGAACCGAGCCGCCCGCTCAGTACAGAGGGTGCTCCAACAATCTGCCTTGGAATTCAAAGATTGGCTCCTGCCAGCCCGGGCCCATTGTGTTGCTACCCGCCCGCCCGGGCCGAGGATCTCCCCCGGATCCCCGGACCGAGCCGCCCTCCCTCCTAAGCCAGATGGTTACCCGCTCGGTGCTGAGGGTGCTCCAACAATCTGCCTTGGGACTCAAAGATTGGCTCCTGCCTGCCCGGGCCCACTGTGTTGCTGCACGCACGGGCACCTGCTGCTGCACACCTTCGGTTTCTTCCTCGTGCCTTGGCCTTGCTTCACTATCTCCACTAAACCCTACAGGTATTTCCTCACATAAAATTCTCAAGTATATAAGGTAGTCTTTTTAAGTATATGATTTTTTGAACTTTTTGTATACAAGGAGTCATCGTGTTTAACACCTAAAAATATACGTTAACACCTAAACTAAAATTTACAAAAAGTTTAGGTTAGCTAACTCTTATGATTTGAGTAGTGTTTTCATGAGAAAAAATGAAAAACTTTCGTTTCAATATATTCAATATCATAACTTGGATGTACATGTTACAAGTAATTAAGATTGGAAATATATAAGGTCTCAAATTTGAATCGCCCCTATTCCAAGTCCAATATATTTATACTATTATATTGGTACACTTCACTGTTTTTGAATGAAAATTTATGTAGAGATAATATTTTAGGAAGTTGCTCATTGTAAGGATTGTATCTTAGTTGGGTTTCCTATTTTACTGTAACATATATATTGTGATGAGGTTGAATGAGAAAGGTGACCTTTTACCCTAATTCTACATGGTATCAGAGCCTACCTAATGTTTTTTTTTGTAGAGATAATATTTTAGGAAGTTGCTCAACCATAGCCACAAATGTCATAAACATGCGAAAAACCTCTTATTTATCATCCATTAAATACACCCAAACAGCACGGGAGTAATCATCAACAATAGTCAAGAAATATCGCACACCGCAAGACGATGCATGACGATAGGGACCCCACAAATCACAATGAATCTTTTCAAAAATTCGACTAGCCTTATTCTCACTTAAAGGAAATCTATCCCTAGGATGCTTAGCACGAAAACAAACTTCACATGCTTTATTTAAACTACCCTTATGACCACAAAGAAGAGGAAGCAACTTCACTACTTTTTCAGACGGATGACCCAGGCGCCTATGCCACAACTCCAAATCAGAAGAAACAGCGTTGGTCGATACTTGCAGAATCGAATCTCCTCCGCAGAAATAATAAAGTCCATTCCGTCTACGTCCCGTTCCAATCTGCTCCCTCAGATGGTCCTGTATAGCACACATAGAAGAGTTAAATTGTACAATACAGTTCATATCATGAGATAATTGTGAAACCGAAAGTAAATTGCAACTGAAAGTGGGCACATATAACACATCATGAAGAATAATAGTGGCAGAAAGACGAACGGAACCAGTTTGAGTTGCAAGAACAGTAGCACCATTAGGAAGACCCACGGGGGTAGATGGAATATCAACTAAATCAAACAACAAAAGATTTCTCACCCGTCACATGATGAGTGGCACCAGTGTCAATAATCCAAGAATCAAAAGAAAACGTATCATTCAAGCGATCCTCAGGAACCGTAGAATTACCAAAAAGACCAGCAAGAGCCTTCCATTGCTCTGCATTAAAGAGCTGAGAAGACGAAGCACTTGTAGTTGAGGAGGAAGCAATAGAAACAGGACGTAGCGTGGCATTGGCTTTGACCATGCCACGACCACGAGAGCCCCCGGGAGGCCGAGACCCTCCTTTACTGGAGTCACTCTTGTCCGGATAGCCGACGAGCTCGAAACAATTTTCAGCAGCATGCCCATGTTTCTTACAATGGGGGCACGCTATTAAGGACCAACATTTGGCCATATCATGACCAACCTTATGACAATGCGAGCAGACGGGACGATCAGTCCGCCCACGCCCATGCCCAGCAGTGACAGCGAAACCAAGAGCCTCTTGAGGCTTGTCATCAGCCAGCCCACGCGAGAGACGCACTCGCTCATCTTGAGACACGAGTTGGTAGGCTCGGTCAAGAGATGGCAGTGGGTCTGTGGAAAGAATACTCGTGCGTAGAGCGCTATAGTAATCTGGGTATAATCCCATGAGAAAGTCGTGCAATTTCTGCGTCTCACGACGTTGAGAGTGAAGCATCCCAGCCGAGCAAGAAGAACAGCAAGAACACTTGATTAAAGGTTCGTGTTTTTGTAGTTCTTCCCATAAACAGTTTAGTTTCCCGTAATATGTTGAAACTGACATAGACTTGGTTTGTTCAAGGCGTGCAATAGAGGATTTTAATTGATGAATTCTTGGTCCATTAACTAAAGCAAATCTAGTTTTAAGATGAGTCCAAAGTTGAGATGCCTCCCTAAATAATGATAATGTACTTTTTACCTCAGGGTCGATTGTATTCATGAGCCAGGAGATCAGCATGGCATTCACCGTCGTCCAATCCGCGGCGGTGTAAGGAGGAACAGCCTCTGTGAGTGTGCCATCAAGAAACACGTATTTACGGCGAGCTTCGAGGGCCATTTGTATGTCGGAGGACCAATCATCATAGTTGTCATGACGTAGCCGAGTCGGGGTTATAAAATCCCCTGGACGATCACCGGCGCCGAGGTAAAACGGCGAGTTGATATTGACAGTCCATCTCCGTCTACACCGTGTCATGCGTCTCCTTCAGGTACCCCCTATCCTATAGCTCACTACATAAATTGTGCAAACTTTTCTGTGAATTATCGAAAATTTCTTGCTGTTGTTGTTTCTGGCACTGACCCCAGGTCTTTCAAGGAGGCTATGCGCGATCCTGGTTGGAAAGCTTCTATGCAAGATGAGATTTGTGCCTTAGAAGATAATGGTACTTGGACTCTACAGGAATTGCCGTCTGGCAAGCGGGCTTTGGGTAGTCAATGGGTTTATCGCACCAAGTATTTGTCTAGTGGTGAGATTGAACGTCTGAAATCACGGTTGGTTGTTTTGGGCAATCATCAGGAAGCCGGTGTTGATTACACTGAGACGTTTGCCCCTGTTGCTAAGATGACCACTGTTCGTGCTTTCCTTGCTATTGCTGCCTCTTAAAACTGGGAACTTCATCAAATGGATGTTCATAATGCATTCCTTCATGGTGATCTCAATGAAGAAGTGTATATGAAGCTTCCTCCCGGTTTTGAGTGTTCGAATCCTCGCTTGGTTTGTCGTCTTCGCAAGTCTCTTTATGGTCTGAAACAAGCTCCTCGTTGTTGGTTTGCCAAGTTAGTTTCAGCCTTGAAAGGGTATGGTTTTCTGAAATCCTACTCTGATTACTCTCTCTTCACTTTCACTCGTGGTCTTACTCAGATAAATGTGTTGGTCTATGTTGATGATTTAATCATTTCTGGTAACGATTCCGCTGCTCTCACTACTTTTAAGGCTTATTTGAGTGACTGTTTTAAGATGAAGGATCTTGGTCCTCTCAAATACTTTCTTGGCATTGAAGTTGCCCGCAGTTCCGCTGGTCTGTTTTTATGTCAAAGGAAGTATACCCTTGATATCATATCTGAGGTTGGTTTGTTGGGTGCTAAGCCTTGTGGCTCTCCTATTGAGCAAAATCATCGTCTAGCTCAAGCTACAGGACCACCATTGGTGGATGCGGCTGCCTATCGCCGCCTTTTTGGTCGCTTGATTTACTTGGCCGTCACTCGGCCTGATCTTGCATATTCTGTTCATGTCTTATCTCAGTTTATGCAGGATCCTCTTCAGGAGCATTGGGATGCTGCTCTACGAGTGGTTCGATATTTGAAAGGCTCGCCCGGCCAAGGTCTATTACTTCGTTCTGATAGTGAGCTCTCTCTTCAGGGTTGGTGTGACTCGGATTGGGCTGCTTGTCCTGTTACTAGACGTTCTTTGACAGGCTGGATTGTTTTCTTGGGCAACTCTCCTGTCTCTTGGAAGACCAAGAAACAGCATACGGTTTCCCGCTCATCTGCAGAAGCGGAATATCGCTCTATGGCTGCTATTACTTGTAAGTTGAAATGGTTGAATCCCAAATCCATTCCTTTGTTTTGTGACAGTCAATATGCGCTTCATTTGGCGCACAATCCCGTGTTTCATGAGCGCACAAAGCATATTGAGGTCGATTGTCATTTCGTGCGCGATGCCATTCTTGATGGTCTCATTACTCCTTCGTACGTTTCTACTAAGGCGCAGTTGGCCGACATTTTCACCAAAGCCCTTGGCAAGTCACAATTTGATCTTCTTTTGTCCAAGTTGGGCATTTTCGAACCCTCCAATGCTCCAACTTGAGGGAGGGTGTAGAGATAATATTTTAGGAAGTTGCTCATTGTAAGGATTGTATCTTAGTTGGGTTTCCTATTTTACTGTAACATATATATTGTGATGAGGTTGAATGAGAAAGGTGACCTTTTACCCTAATTCTACAATTTAATTATATTAGGAGACACTACTATGTTGTTAAAATTCACACTTTTTTATCTGGTTAAAAGAGTAGACAACCAATATCATCTAGAGCACAATTAGAGAATATATTAATGTATTGACCCTTTTGATTTGGTCCCTATTCCCGCAACAGCACAACTGATACATTTGGTATATCAGCCAACTTCCTGTTAGAGTGTTAGGCAACTTCCAATTTCTGTTAATGACAAAGACAATTGGGATTTGTTAGATTTTAAAACTTTATTAGATCTTGTTATGATCAATTTCATTTTCTCAAGGAATATGTCTGGTTAAAATTTTAAGGTTGGTAGCCTTTTTGAGGGAGAATGGAGATCAAAAGATAATAAATAGTTTAGAAATAGAAAGAGCCATAAGAAAAGGAAAAAAAAACTGCATATGTTATACCTTTATCTCTCTTATGATGACATCCCTTAGGTTCAAGATTTTCATCTGACTATATTATTTTAAAGCATCTTTCTAAAGGCTAATATCAACTATCAGAGTAATCATTACTTTGGTTAATCTCAATTAAATTACACAGAATTTCTTAGTAACATGTTGGAGCTGACTTTGAGTAGGTTTTGGGTTGGACCAGGGACAATGATATTGATGGTAAAATATTTACAATACAACGCAATTATTGAGTGGCCCTGAATCCTGATGATTTATAGGCCCATTCATGTAGCAAAAATTTTGCGAACGCTTTTATGTATACTCTCCATCTATACTAATGTAATCTATGTATAATAGAAAAATTAGGAAATGCATCACATAAGATTTGATCTCTTGATCACAAGTATATAAACTAAAGTCATAACCACTACCATTAAACCAAGTGATAAAACTGATAAAGGATTCCGTTCAAAAAAAAAATAGGTGATAAAGGATGGCAATTCAAATTTGTGAAAAAAAAGTATTGTTACGAGACTTCCTAATCAATATTACAATAAATTCATTACTATTACCACCATTTATCAAAGAATACCAGGTCATTAGCAAAATCAGTAAAAAAAAAATTTATTCATTACTCCTCCCTATATTTATTTGTCACATTGAGGACAATATGTTATTTAGCTTGGGGGAGGAATTACTTTTTGGGTCATAACTTTGCACATATTATCGTTTAGGTTCTTTATTTTTTTAAAATTTTTTTTTCCTTCTTCTGCATTTTCGCATGTTTAATTTGGCTTTGTGGGTATGCCTTCTGAAAACCTTCACGAGACCTTACTCGTCCACTAGGGCAGCTTAGGAGTTTAAAGGGCTTGTTGCACATGCTAAGTACAATCGTGATTCCTACGAAAGTGAGTTAGGATTTATTGCTTTCTTAGTATTAGGAGCATATTAGTTTAGTTTTGCATTTTTGTTGCATTCGTACAGGAAATATATGTTTTAATTTATGAGATTGCTAATTTATGAGATTTGGGCATATTTTGGATATTGTAGTTAAATTTTACAAGATTGAGTTAGACTTCATTGACCGCTTCATGGTAATATTGTTTTGCAACTTGTATGGTTTGTGGTAAGATTGGTTGATATTTCCCAAGAAAGACTTGATTTTACTCGGTAAGCATAAGCCTAGTGAGGATTTTTCAAGCCTTATAGACTGACACATCTACGTCAGTCTTTTATTTATTGTTGTGTGATAGTTCCTCATGAAGTGTGATACTTGAACTTGACTTGGTACTCTTTGAGACTTATGTGGCATATACATGTGTTAATATGATTGAGTCGTTCTTTTCATTGTTTTGAGTCTTCAGACATTTTTCTTTTCATATATAATATTCCCTTTAATTAACCCATGTTGAGCTTTTGATATCTCATTCTCTTGATCAACCTACATTACAAAGCCTCTAGCCTTTTATGGTTTCTCTACCAAAGCCTTGCTAAGTGGAGTAGCATTAAAGTTCATGTTTTGAGCTTGTGTTTGTGGTTTTTTCAGTAATTATTGGAAGAAAATATGTTGAAAGAAAAATCCTTAAAGTTATAGTGTGAAAGTGCAAAAATGAAAAGAATGATGAAGAAGTTGTGAAGAATAATCTAAAAAATTGAAAAAAAAAAAAAAAAGTGAAAAAAAAAAGATCGAATAAAAGGTGAAATAATGTTTGTTGGAGTGATAAGGTTGGGTATTATATAAATTTATTGGTAATGAGTTGTTGAACTTCTAGTAGAAGTTTTTGTGGCATTTGCATCTAATGGCCATAGATGTTAAAGTGTTATTTTCTCCACTAGTTGGCTTTTAGCACCACATTCCCAAATATTTTCCTACCCTTACCTTAGCCACGTACACTACAACTCTTTGTAAGTCCTCATGATCTATATGCATGTTTTCGCCAGTTTTAAGTGGATAATGAGACGATGGTCAAGTTTAAAGAAAAAATACTTCATTCGAGTTGA
This sequence comes from Beta lomatogona, assembly GCA_947646795.1. Taxonomy (NCBI): domain Eukaryota; kingdom Viridiplantae; phylum Streptophyta; class Magnoliopsida; order Caryophyllales; family Amaranthaceae; genus Beta; species Beta lomatogona. The sequence continues at coordinate 503,028 of CANSNZ010000857.1, read as the reverse complement.
CTTGATATATTTTTGAGTGGAAATATCATAACCTATAAATACATGAGAGAAAGTGTGCTCGACTAAAGTGAGGTTTATCGAGCTTAATTGAGTCTAGCTTGGGGGAAGGTTTGTGGTTTGCCATGGTGAGTCAAGTTGCGATTACATGAATTTATATGAGGTGTGATTTGTGGTCTATCTTAGTCTAATCTTATAATTATAGTATCTTTCATATATTCCCGAAATTTATGTCTTGAAGATTGAATGGTTGAACGTATAAATCCTGTACAAAAGTTCATCTTACTCTTCCATTGTGAATTGGTTTGGTTTGCCTGAGGACAAGAAAATATTTAGCTTGGGGGAGTTTGATAAGTGTATATTCTAACATAATTTAGTTGCATATTAGGGTGTATTTTCATGTAGTATTAGAGCATTACATTGCATTTATGCATATTTAGATCACTTTTTATAAGCTACGATGCTTTCACGGGTTGTTTGGTCTTTTGATGTAATCTCAGGTACTTTGGACTCCTATTTGAGGATATGATGATTAAGGCACTTGTATGACCTTCAAAACGATACACCATGTGCCCAAAACGGATTGGAATTGAAGAAGATACAAAGGACTCTGTGTACTTGTGCGAAATATGACACCTATGCACTATTTTACTCATAACTTTTGACACAAAAATGATAAGGAGGTGATTCTAACAGGGTTGGAAACTAGACTTGAAGAGCTTTCCAGCCATATATTACATGTACCAAACAAAGCTCTGGATCAAAAGTTATAGCTGTTCGAAGTTGAGCTGGAGAATCTGACAATTACAGGACAACACGTCCGTGTCACTCGGATTTCTTCGAGGCAGTAGCTTTTCTGTCGTAGGATATTTATGTAGTAGCAGGTCGACACGTCCATGTCATTTTTGACACGTCCGTGTTGGTCTGCTCCGTAGCGCGTTTTATTCAGTCAGTTTTATTATTTTAAGAAGCTATATAAATACTTTTTTTATTTGTTTAATGACGGGGGAGACTTTATTATAAACACTTTTTAGGGTTTCTAGAGAGAAACTTGTAGATCTTCATTGTTCTCCAAGACTCTACCTTTCTTCCATTAATTCAAGTATTTATTTTCTATTTCTTTTCTCTTTGTTAATTATTATAAATTATAATTATTCTTCTCTATTTTCTTTATTTATTTTAATTATGCGTGAGTAGTTCATTTATCTATGGTTAAGTTGGACCCTAGTGTGAATTAATTCATGATTATTTCTCTAAATTCCCAAATTAATTGTTTTATTGTTCTTGCTTAATTGATTGTGCATATTTCAATACTAGATTAGGGATAACTAGTATTGTTATGATTCCATTGACTTGATCACAACGGGAGTTGGATTTTGACGGATTTGGGTAATTCAATTAAGGACATGAAGTTCTCCACAGGAGTAGGTAGAATGGATTGTTAGGAAGCTAGAGTGACGCGTTTAATGTCTTTAATTTGCATGATTCCACGGGAGTAGGCTTGAGTGCATATTAGAGAAGCCATAAATGCTCGGGAGAGGTTTATGGTATTTTATAGGGTGTACTTTTCCTTGTGAACATTTAATTGATTAGTTTGGGGTAGGAATTATTATTATATTAATTCATGCTAGTGGGGATACTTAACTCTAGAGTCTTTTATTTATATATTGATTAGTATAGTTTATTCCACCATTATTATTGATATTAATCTTCTTTAGTCTTACCATTATTTAAGAGCTAATCATAGAATAATTTTTCTCTCTGTGGGATCGACTCTTACTTACCCTACTACATAGTTAGGAGGATTAGTTAGGTTATTTATTTTTATTAGGTGCGCGACACGCCTATCACTGCTCGTGGCCCTCGCCAGTATCCGGCGTCCTTGCCTGCCGACGCCTTAGTCGTCGTCACGTTTTAGCTTCTTGTTGTGGGAGTTGTTGTGTTCTTCTACTGCATATGTGGTTCTATTCTTCTCTGTACCTCTGCATATTCTCCCTTTGATTCTCTCTCCCCACTCTATTTGCACAGCCCCTGTACGGTGCGCTGCAGCCGCCACGTTGTTGGTGTCGTTGCATGTCCTCGTGCAAGTTGTTGGAGCGTTCTTGTTCAATTGATGCTATCATCCGCTTCTTTCTTCTCTCTCTTGAGAAGTTTTGGTGTACTGTGGCTCAAACACATGATTTGATCTTTGTTCTCATTGTTTTGAGAAAAACCAAATTCAGACTTGGGTCATTAAAATCAAAGGTATAAACTTTGTTTAATTATGTTTTCTTGAATTCAATCAAAGCTTTATGTTTTGTAATTAACTAGTAGATTTGTGAACTCGTTTTGAGAAATTTTTAGTGATTATTATTCTTAGTAATCAGTTTGTTGAGTTGATATCAAGTTTATTTTAGGAATTATCGACTTGGCTTTATGAGTTTCTTTTATCGGATGCAATATTTGCTTATTGATCTTAAGGCTAAGGAATTCAGATTAGAAATTGAGAAAATTACTGCAATCAAGTTTCTCTACGAGATATGTGGTATTGTTACAGTTATTATGAATGGAGATGATATGAGAATTGAAGTTATAAGTTATAAGATTAGTCCATGGTTCAGTTATGGATTTCAGTTAATTAAGAGAAGGAATGTATGCTAGGAATGTTAATCGGATTATATATATATATATACATTTTGCATTGAAAATAGTTACCAATGGTAGTTGTTATTTTTATGATTATTATGGAGTTTATGTATCGATTCATAAACAAGGATATCGGACTAGTGGAGAAATATTCAGAGTCGGGTAAAGGTACACATTGTCCTTCCGCTTGTCTGCGTGGAACTGGTGTTTCACATAAATTTTCATGATTTATATAAAGTAATTAGACTTTTGTCTCAAGCTTGTTCTTCAAAGTTGGAAATGATAGAAAAGAGTAATTTTGAACTTTCATGTGGTTGATCGCATATGTAAGGGTGTGTTTTATTGACAAATAGTGTATTGCTTGTGCATTGAGTTTTATTAAGTTGAACATTCAAATTGTGAATTGTGATAAGTATATATATTTTGTTTTTGAGATTTATTGGTATAAATTTGTTTGATAAACCATGCGTTAAGATCTTATATGAGAGATATGGATATTTGACTTATGAGTATTTAAGTGAGAGTTCTCGACATTCTTTTCAATGTAATGATGAGTGTAACTTTCTGAATTGAGAAGTGACGAGTTATATTGCGAGACAAGTAATAAGCTTATGGAACTTACTTATGGTTCCAATGGAATTCATATGTTTATAGTTTTAAGATGTATATTTTCCTTCCTACAAGGAATTTGCTTATATTAATGAATTGAGAATCCGAGTATATCATGTTTAATCTGTGATTTGTGTATGAACTTAAATATGTTTCGTGGTATAGAATAATAAAATATGAGTATTTACCAACTTGAGAAATATGAATTTGAGGTTTAGAAGATATAAGTTTGAAGTTCTGATTATGATATAGAATTTTTGGAATATGTTCTAATATGAGTTTGAGGATCATGGATTTGAGTTCATGTAACACTAATTGTAAAGTTTCGTGACATAAGTTATATATCTTCAGAGAATCATTTGAGGAATTTGTTTTTATAGAAGAAATATAGGTTGGAATCGTTGTGGGGTGAATAGGTTGATAGTATGAAATACTAGAGAATTCTATTTAGGAATACATTTCTATTATGCGAGAAAGCTGAGTTTGAATGCTTTGGAATTTAATCCTCTCTTAAGGAATTAATAAAGGTTGTTACTTGTATTTTATCATTCCTAAAGGTGAGTTGACTAAATTATGGTATCTTGGAGATGAGACAAATCGCATATTGGGAAGTAATATTTAGAAATGTGAACTTCATATTAGTAATATAAGGCTCAAGATTTTAAGGAGCAACAAATAGTAAATTTAAGTTATATGTTTTGGATTATAATATGATCGAGATGGAGAATCTCCTACTATATGCATGGGTACTGGAATGAGATAAATATTAGAGGTTAGAGGCTTCACTATTAACTTGAAATGTAAGGATTATAGAGATAGGAAGATTAAGATTAAAGTGGGAAGTTGAAGAATTATGGATCTTTTATAACGAAGGGGATATAGATTATTGTGTGAGATAGTTGAGGTGATGATTAAAATTGTAGTTGGGGAACGAGTTCTAGAGTTTAAGTACCTAATAATGGGTTAATAAGAAAATTGTATGAGAAATTAATGAGTCCAAAAGATGAGGTAACTATTAATAGTATGCCATGAATAACAAACATCGAGTTAAGTAAGGTTAAAGACGAGAATATCACAATGGGGAAATAAGAATTAAATATTTGAGTGTTGAAGGAATATCAAATAGTAATTTGATATTGAATTGTCGGTGTCATAAGAGTTAGTATGAATTTCATGTGTTGGAAATATTGTAAAATTAGTGACATGATTCGATAATGAGGGGAATACATACATAAAATTAATATGGATGTTCATATAACATTCGTGCGATATCGAATTCGAGGTAATAAAGTTGTTTCTACTTGGGTTACTCGAAGATCGGAAGTTCAAGTGGGAGGGGTTGGAATCATTAAGATGTAGGATTAACTATGGAGTCACGTTAAAGGAAGTATTAACTACGCATGTAGGATATAAGTATGAACTTTACAAGTTATAAGCTTTCACCTACGAAAATGGGTTCGAAGATGTTTTACATCATGAGCTTGGGTATACAGGACATGAACCTTGAAATCTATGGATATGAGCGCTTTACAATTTGGTATTATTATATTTTAATTTAATGATGATTATTCAAAAGGTTAATGTTCTACTTAAGTATAACAAGTATATTATATTTAGTCTGACACATAAGTATGAATGTCGAGGTTTGCTCAAGTTATGAGTTGTATAGGTTATTTAATCAGGTTAAAGGGAAAGATAATTCGTGATACGGATCCTTTGTAACAAAAGTATAAAGTATATAAGACTTACATTCTAATTTGGTCTTCTGATTGGTAAGCTATATTTTGGACTATAATTATAAGGAACCTATTGAATTGAATCTAATTTCTTTTAAGGTCTATATTTAAGTAATTTTTGTCAAATGGTTTGTATAAAATGTTGATTTATATTAAGTTACTCTGGTATACTATACCATGTTTATCAAGTAATCTAAGTTTTGTTATGAAATATCATAATGCATTTGCGTTATGAGATTTGGGTATATCGTATTTGAGAATTATGAATTTGAATTTCAGAAAATATGAAATTATAATTTATGTATTATGATTTATTTCTATAAGGGGAAGAAGTCGCTGGAGCGGTATGAACAACCTTCTATAATCTGTATTTTGTATATTCTGGGGACATGTCCTGAAAAGTCTTGCAAGCAGTACATAATGGAAGAGGGAGACGTCCCTTGTAAAAGTTTGGAGAATGCGCCTAGATGGCAACTCTATTCGTGTTCTCTTCCCCAGTATAATATGATGATTTCTGAAAGAAAATGGGATATGTGTTTGAATATGCAAATGGAAGTTATTTCAAACTTTCTTTCCGAAGTAACCCTCCCAAGTATATGGAATTATATTTATGGGATGATTATGAGAATGTATTAATAAGGAACTCGTTAGGAATCTATGAATAAGTTAACTATGTTATTCATATTTAATTTGGATCAATGGTTATTAAATTTGAAATACAAAAGCGAGAGATATTACTATGTCTTAAATTATAACTAGAGTTGATTTTGGAAATTATATTATTCTATGGAATTGTTATGGTTCCTCTAATTGAAAGTAAATACTATTTATTTCGTGAGACATTCGTATTAATATTTTATAGCCAAGTATCAGTGTGAATTGGGTAAAGTATTTGTTATGTGATTCTTTCATTATGACTTTTCTATATCTTGATTTCAAATGTCTCGTGAAATGACCTTAACTCTGTAAATAAGTTTTAAGCCACCAAAAATATTTTTAGGTTGGATAGTGTGTACTCAGTTTCACTGATTTTGTTCTTTGAACCTGTCCAGGTGGGGGCAGAGTTCATTCTTAGTTATTTTGCAGGTATAGTGCGCTTCAGATAGAAGAGATTGGGATCGTAAGTTTGTTATCAGAGAGGTGTCTCGTTTAACTCAAAATGGAGATTATATTGTTGTTTAGAAATAATCTTATGATGTATTATGGTATTCATTGAAGATTGTATTAGTTCAGCTTAGAAGGTTATATGAACTATTTTGGATTGTTGTAGTGTGGACCATAAAAGGTCTAGGATCGCGTTTGAGTTATGTTCCGTTGCAGGTGTCAAATTGAGGATTAATTAATGTTAAGTGAGATTTGTAAATTTTAATTGTGATTAGCTAGCGGCTCGGATGTGCGGGCTGTTACAATATGTCTGGTTAAAATTTTAAGGTTGGTAGCCTTTTTGAGGGAGAATGGAGATCAAAAGATAATAAATAGTTTAGAAATAGAAAGAGCCATAAGAAAAGGAAAAAAAAAACTGCATATGTTATACCTTTATCTCTCTTATGATGACATCCCTTAGGTTCAAGAATTTCATCTGACTATATTATTTTAAAGCATCTTTCTAAAGGCTAATATCAACTATCAAAGAAATCATTACTTTGGTTAATTAATCTCAATTAAATTACACAGAATTTCTTAGTAATATGTTGGAGCTGACTTTGAGTAGGTTTTGGGTTGGACCAGGGATAATGATATTGATGGTAAAAAAATTTACAATACAACATTATTGAGTGGCCCTGAATCCTGATGATTTATAGGCCCATTCATGTAGCAAAAACTTTGCCAACGCTTTTATGTATACTCTTCATCTATACTAATGTAATCCACGTATAATAGAAAAATTAGAAAATGCATCACATAAGATTTGATCTCCTGATCACAAGTATATAAACTAAAGTCATAACCACTACCATTAAACCAAGTGATAAAAGTGATAAATGATTCCGTTCAAAAAAAATAGGTGATAAAGGATGGCAATTCAAATTTGTGAAAAAAAAAGTATTGTTATGAGACTTCCTAATCAATATTACAATATATTCATTACTATTACCACCATTTATCAAAGAATACCGGGTCATTAGCAAAATCAGTAAAAAAAAAAAAAAAAAAAAAGCTACCACCATAGTAGAACATGCATGATAAACAAAAAACCATTGTCATCCATTAACACCGGAAAATTTTAACCATATGCTGCCATTCAAAACCGCTACATAAGAATCCAAGTGATCACTTTTATTGGAAAGAAATCATGGAAAACAATCTAAGTAACTAAATGTTACAAAGGCGCCTTTATTATTCTACACAAATTCAACTCCTCAGCTGGCTCTTACAATCCTCTCTTAAGTCTTAATCAAAAACCATCACAAAAACAAGGAAAATCATGGTGAATGTCACAGCCAAAGTCAGAAGGACGATCAACTAGCATTTCGGAAGGTCGGCGGGCGGAGGTGGCACCTTCTGATTGGGTAATTTTCCGTCGAGTACAAGCCAAGCCATCTTTAGTCCCCAACTGATGTGCACCTCAAAATGACAGTGCATGAACCATACACCTGTTTTCATAGCAATACCATATAGTTAGTGCATCTTTTTTTCATCATAAGAGTACTATATACTTCCTCCGTTTTTCAAAGATTGCAACAAAGGGGTATTATTTGTGAAACATAAAAAATTCATTTGTTGCAACTAAATGAAAACAGAGGAAGTATTAAGAAAAAAAAAACCTTCTTCTTTCAATGGTTTTTTTGGGTCATTCAGAAACACATGAAATCTACATGAAAATAATTTCCTTGACAGGACATGTTTATTGCTTTATATTAAAACTTTGGTTAGTGATGACACTCGTTTTAAGTTTTTGTATGGTTGTTAATTAGTGAAGAATCTATATTAAGGATTACTAATTATAACCTGGGGAATAACAAGTGCTACCCATGGGCCATGACCCAGTGGATTGATAATACATTAATTAATCGGTGCGATCCAACTCAACATTATTATCATTTGTTTCAATTGTGTAGTAGTAGGATTATCTACACAATGGGTAGACGTAGATTTCTCCGATCCATAACCTAGCCATTTCAAATAATAATTGTTGGTCCTAGACAAATATGTTCTTTTTTCTCTTTTTCATGATCTAATGCAACTGTTGCATTAATTGTATACTACAGTAGCGATGTATATTCTACGTGACATAACCTATTAACCTTTCTTTTAATCAAAGATTTTTGTTTTATTCAAATCCACTTAATTCTCCAAGCCCTTGGAAGGTTTGTGAGAAAGTCGCATTGTTGACATGGTGCTACTATTATATACTCCCTCCGTCCCATAATATAGTGCTTACTTCTCATTTTTCACGGGAATTAAGGTAAATGAAAGGAGTAGTAGGATTTTCCAAAAAGAATAATTGATGAAGTGCTTTTTTAGTGTTTTTATCTTGGAACTAGTTATTTATTGTCTTTTTCCTTTAAACAAATTTCACAAAACAATAATTGTTTCTTGAAATGGTGTAAAACAATAAATAGGGGCACATATTTTTAAAGAAATGTAGGGGTATTTTGGAAAGTTTGTGTAGAAATTAAGGATATTTTAGTCCAAATAAATTGATTAAAAAGAAATAGGCACAACATTTTGGGACACCCAAAAAGAAATGTGAGCACTATTATGGGACGGAGGGAGTATTTATATAGGAAAATTTTCCCACTAACCTGGATTATCAGCTCTGAACCGAATAGCGACCCAACCACCTGAAGGCACGGCAATAGTATTCCTTTCAACAGGATCAACAAGATTATAGTTGGCAGGATCTTTGTTAGGGTTAAAGTTACCAAAACCTTGGCCAACAACATAAAAATTATATCCATGGAGATGAAGAGGGTGACTCTCAGCACTAACAATGCTAGTATCCTGCATAACAAGCTCCACACTTGTGTTATATGGTATCACCAAAACTTTGGTACCATTCATCACATTAGTGTTGTTAGGCGGCGTACCGGTATAATTAAACTGTTTGAGAGGTAATTGAGGGAAATTAGTGGAGTAAACTCCATCATTTTGGCCAAAGAAATAGGATTGAAGAAGTGCAGTTGATGGGAGAGTCATAGAAATATTATTCACTGTGGCAGAGAATTTAGTGTTGTTATTAGGCCCTTGACATGTTTGGTTCTTAGGGCAAGGGGTAGTTCCAAGTCCTACAGTAAAAAAGAAGTGTTTATCAACAGTTTGTGGGACATTAACAGGAAATTGAGCATTGTTCAAACTATGGAACTTCCTACTAAAGTTTGCTACAAATGAAGTGTCATTGATGGAAGGTAGACGAGGGAGATCCTTGAGGGTAATATTGATGATCTTATGATGGATTCGCGAGGCCGGATTTGATGGCGTTTCATACTCTAGAATGGCTGCCGCAGTGGTGTTGTCAAAGGTGCCACTGCCGGTGAAGTATGGCCTCACCGCCATTAGGTAAGTGGTGTGGCTAGGATTTGGCTTGGTTTTAAGTAGGACATTGGTGGTTTGGCCTGGTGCTATGAGAAGTGTGTCACTTTCAAATGGCTTTACATAGAGTGCATCAGCTTCAACTATGGTCATAGTGTGGTTTGCTATACTGAAGAATAACTCGTCGTTGAGTGCAGCATTGATTAGACGCAATAGATAAGTTTTCCCTGGCTTCACCTTTAGCTTGTATGTGTCTGCCAAACCTATATATATATATGAGCCAAATATATAAGAACTATTTTCTATTGTTTGCCAATTACTTGATGTAAATTTTACTGTGAATTTCTATAGATTAGGCTTATCAATGAACCTTTAGCTCCCATGCACGAATTGTACAATGGCCCCGGAAATCCATTGAAGGTATAAGCATCGGACACGTTCGGTCCCCCTCCACTCTGAAGGGCTTCTTTGATAACTGCTTCAGTGTTGTTGTTCCACCACTCCCCTACACATTTTTTTGAGCACCATGCAATAGTGATTAGTTGTTTAATGCTATGTAACTTCAAAGTTAAAGAGATCGATATATATACTTCATCCATTGTGAAATAAATGAAAAGCTGCTCTCGTTTATGTGAGAGCTTTTTGAGGGGAACGTTTCATTTATTTCAGAACGGATGAAGTATATATATGCCTTGTATTAGTTACCAAATATGATGGTTTTTTCCTGGTGAGGCTTAGGGAATGGGTATGATTCATTCCTCCTAGGAAGGATGATGAGAGGTCCATAAACAGTAGCCCTTATCCATGAGATGTGAGCATGCCAAAAAAGAGTCCCTCTTTGGCCTTTGATTGTATAGTTGTACACATAGCTATGGCCAGTCGGAATTGGACACTGAGTTACGTATGCCGGACCGTCGGCCCATTGGCTCCCTAGTTGCCGGATCCCATGCCTAATATTTTTCATCATTAAACAAGACTTTGATTAATACAAATTGTAATAATTAGAATTGGAATTTGTTAGTAGCTAGATCTAATTATATATGTAATACATATACCAGTGGATGGTGATGTTATTTTGGACATGGTTTACAACTTTAACAACAACTTGATCGCCCTCCCTTGCAACAATTGGAGGCCCAGGGAACTTGCCATTGACAGTAATCATGCTCTTTGTCTTGCACAAGTGTGTCACCTTTTTCAACCTTATCTGCAATATGATATAATGTTGTACAAATCATGAACAACGGGAAATGATAAATGTAGCCCTAAAACAAGTATATAAGAAAAGAATGATATAAGAAGTATAATTATTAATAATACTGAATGACGCGTGATTATTAGATTAGGAGGGAAATACATACGTCAAACCTATAGTGTCTTGTAATCCCATGACAATGCCAAACATTGGCAAGGACAAGTAAAATGACTGCAATAAATGATGTTGAGGAAAATATAGAAGCACCCATTTTCGTTCTCTTTCCTCCTAGATATTCTCTTACTCTCTTTTTGTTGTTTATCTCTTGTTTTTTGTAGGAGTGAGGAATGGTTAAGTGAGAGGTTAGGACGGTTGTTTATATAGGAATAACAAGATAGTAAGGAGTAGTATTGTTTTTTGTAAGATTAGGTGATTAAAGTTCTAGAGGATAAGGTCTCATTCACTAATCACTATAGAGTGCTTTTCAAGTCAACTTTATATGGGGATAATTTAACCTTGACACTTTCATTTTGTCAATGGGAAGCTGTTCCATACGCTTAAAGTCTTATGCTTCACAATATATTTTTTTGAGGGAGATGGTTAATTAATATGTCTAATGTTTAGAGATTTTATAATAAATAGATAATAATAAATATAATGAAATCTATTTTTTTTTGAAGGGAAATTTTTTATTGATATTGATCATAGCAATACAGTGTAATTAAAGTAACAATGTAAATAAGGACGACGTGTATTAATCCTATAGGGAATAGTGTAAAAAGAAATACTTGTATTCTAATACGAAACAAAATTGTTAATGCCACACATCAATCTAGAAATCACAATCCACTTCACAAGATAAGGAGGTTCCATCTTAAAACCATATGGCAATTAGAGAATTAACATCTATCTTAGCCTTGTGGACACAACACTCCACATTCTTTAATGTGGGATACATGATAAAACACTCTCGTTAAGTTCATACTTTGTTTAATGTGGGATAACACTTCCACTCACACGTGGGTTATTCATAGTATGTCAACAAAGTCTATGCACGTGCAATGCATATATCTCAAGTGTGTTGGAGCCTCCAATATTATTGCATTGATGAAACTTAACCAATTCGAAACCAAAATAATAGCATAACAGACGTTCAGTAATGACCAAGACATTCATATAATTATATAATCAACATAAATTCTGTGGGGTGATCAAATTCGGTACTCAGAGTGTGAATTTGTTGGGTATTGAAGGTCTTTGCTGTTATCAAATACAGCTTCAAGAAGTTATAAGTTACAAGAAGAGAAGGACATTTTATCCGCCTTTCTTGCAAGCAAGATAAGAATGATAGAGATTAGCAATTGTTCTTGTCAATACTTTTTGATTAATCTATTACTAATTAACTTAACCACATCAAGTTCATAGACTTCAATCAATTGTCGATAGTTACCTCGATAAAGGGAAATATTATATTGAGGTGCCATTGATGGGAAAAAAAATTACTGAAAAAATTGTACCTAATCTAATAGGAGTAAGAAAATTAGCTCCATAAATTACCCTAAAAATCAATGCCAAGTGCCGTCTTCTTTCATAGAAATGATACATATGCAGTCAAGTAGACATGGTATAAGAATCAAAGTTGGCCTAGTGGTTGGAGGCCCTTCTTCCAAATTTCTATAACGGACGTTCGATTCTTGCCTCTTGTTAAGTGTGATCCCTATATCTCTCCCACTTGCAACGGATGTTCATCTTACCTAAAAAAAATAGATGTTGTGGCATACACCATTCGTTTATTTTTTAATGCTACATTTTGACTTTTGTGGTCAAAGTTAAAAAATTTTGACCTTAGTTCTCACCAGTACGATACAACCATCAAAATTTATCAAGCGGGTTCTTGTTTGATTTGTTCAAATATGTATCTTTAACATATTGGCTTTTAAATTTTCATGTACTTTTAACATTTTAGCTTTTAAATTTTTTTTACTTACATGCATTTGAAGATATATATTAAGTCATGTAAAAGCTAAAATATTCTTTTTGTACTCCATATAAGAGATATAAGAGGCATATATTAAAATAATAAGGTAAGTATGCAATCATATTACTAACTATATACTCCCTTTGTTCTTCCCATTTGAAATCTTTCAAGAAATAAAAAAGTCAAACTAGGAAAAACAGAAGAGAATATAGGGAATACACAATCTACTCCTAATTTCAATTTTTATTGGCGAAATAAAAGTTTAATTGATTTTTTAATATATATTTCAAACTGCTTAGTTACATTTTGTATTTTTTTCCTCACAGAATAAGTAATTAATACATAGTCATGAAAAATTCTCCACATTCTTTGTTATCTATTCACTTCTGCCTTTCTCTTATTCTAATTATTCACTAAAAATACATAGTAAAAGAGATTTTGATTTGTAGTTGCACCAACCATGCACCTTGTTTGGCACTCTGCCTTTACACTTGCTTTGCACTGTACTCAAAGGTTGATTAATTAGGGACCATTAAAACCTTTCAGGTGTTATCATATGCATGCATGCACTGATCACTCACGTGAAACGTGAGTATAACAAGTACTTAGTTTGTTACAAGGTCATTGGTTTGCAAGTGTATCCCTGTTTTCTATATTTTCCTTAAACCATGAAAACGTAAGAACATCGTGGAATAGATATAGGTGGGAAGTAGGCAACATAACAACACTTGTGCACTTTCATAAGCTACAATCAAAAAATCATTTCATTCTAAAGTAAGATGCTTCTTTAATCTTTAGGGAGTATGAGCTAGGGAAGGAGGGCCAGGAGGTGGTTGCTTTGCATTTTGTCGTGTATACTATATTAGTGATCTTTTTGGTTGTATAGTAAGTAAAAAAAGCACGGCGTGTTCAATAACTTATGGTTAACCCTTCAAGAAAACCTTATTATTTCAGCCAATTGACATCTATTATAATATTAGTATTTATTATTACTCCTTAAATTTTTTAGCTAGATTATGTGTTAGATATAATGTTTAAAAAGCCACAAATTTAAGGGCAATAATATATACAAAATTCACTCTTTATCATATAGTATAGCACTCCACAGTCCACATTGTTAGGGGGGCCTACCCGGGCCTTGGCCCTCCCCATCACCGGAAATTCAAAGAAATATAAAATGTTCAATGATGTAGACGAAAAAGCCTGTAGTACAGTTGGTCTTCAATTGATTTCTCCGCAAGTGCCAGTGCGCGGTTCGAAACCCCTTATATACTATTTTCTTTCACGGCAGTGTGACTACTCCTTAGTTGCCACTATTATTTCAGTTTCTAGTCCATCTTTCCTTTTCTTTTAAGGAGTCGTTTGGTTCACCATTTTTAGGCTTTAAAAAACGGAATTAATTACCGATTCTCTTTCTTCTTGTTTGGTTCAACTCCTCATCAATCCATTACCATTACTTGATGGTAATAGATTCCTCCAATTTGTTACCTTCCCCTCCCCCTCAAGTAACAAAATCCATTACTTCAAAGTAATGGTTACCATTCATTTTCATTCCTTGGCTTGAACCAAATAAAGGTAACCATTTTTGTTACCATTCTCCTCCTCAATGTGTATCCATTCTCTTTCCATTCCATATGTTGAACCAAACGACTCCTAAATGTACTCTTATATTACTAGATTGAGCTAACAGCTAACATTGTTTAATCATGCACTAAACTACATCCTTGTGATTACCATTTTTATATTGCTATTTATTTTATTTTTTCCTACATTTTATCCATGTGATTGTTAATTTATGATATTATATATTCTTATTCTATTAAATATAGGTTGTGTTGACTCCACTATGAAAAATAAGTTCTAATAATTTTGGAAAATAAGAAAATGCATCCTTAAAAGTAGACTTCTTAAGAATATAGAATAGTGAAAAATAATACTTTCTCTTTCGTTCTTTTTTTGGTTGTTTGCACTTTTATTTTTTCCCTCACAACAATATCAACGTGACAATAACTCTGTTGTTTGAATTGTATTTAGGTATGTGTTCAAGTCAAATGTGAAAAATGAAAAATTCAAGGAGCATATAGATATATATTCTCCATATAATCATGTATGATTTAATAAAACCTTAATTAGAGACAAATATTGATATCACATTTAGTTGAAGGCTTATGGCCCACCCGATGCAAATATCCTGGATCCGCCCCCTGCACATTGTAAGTCATATTGAATAGCAATCTAGCAAGTAATAGCAAACAATACTAGAACAACGAATGAACAAAAAACAATAAAGAGACACAAGAGAACTTTTAACGTGGAAACCCGAGAACCGGGAGAAAAACCACGAATATGCACTAGGAATCAAAGATGAATTTTAATGGTGAATACAAGCTCTCAAGGATTTCTCCTAAAGCTCTCTCTTCTAATCTTAGAGTAATTATGATGAATAAACTCTTAAACCTATTTATATGTTGATAAGAATAAAAAAGAAACCTAGCAGAAGTATAACTAAGCTGCTGCGTTTTAACACATGGGCGCTAAATCTCGCGTGCGCGGGAAGTCAGCCTGTGGGCTGGCAGTATGCTCGAACTCTTTGGCTCGCACAAGTCTGCGGGCGCGAGTTTTGTCGAGCTTCAAACCTGCGGGCTACTAGTGCATCGTTCCTTGCTATCACTCGCACACCAACACACACACACCCTCCTTCATCATCCGATTACCGATCTCCACACCCCAATACCCAACACACATGACTTTTACCACCTAAGTTGATTGATGTTCATAACAATACTAGTGTTCTTCCTTACTACTAAGTACTAACTAGTTCATTTTTAACAATTACCTCTTATTATTTTAGCGTTAGTCTTATATTATATACTAAATTTGGAGGTGACAGGCTAATTATTCAATAATCACCTCTTATGCTAATCGGGTGGCTCAATTCTAGTCTTTATAATCATCATCCCAATCTTTTACCAATCTATCTCTATTATACTACCTCCGTTTCTTAATAAGTGCAACATTTTCCTTATTTGAAATAGTCACAATAAGTGCAACCAAGTTCAAAATGGTAAAAAAAAAGTTCAATATTATTACAAATATGCCACCAAAAAGTTAGAGGAGACCACAACTTTTTTTTGTTTGATCACTTGAATTACACTACTTTATTGCGGTTCCAACTTTCTCTCTCTACATTCCTTGGTATTCCCCCACTTTCTCTATGTTGTCCCCATATGAAAAGTCTTTTTTGTCCTTAGCTATATATTCATTAGCATTTTCAAATTTTCTATAATTATATCCTTTCCTAATCTAAAGATGGGGTCATGGTATTTATTGGTGTTTCCTTAAAGTTCCAATAATAAACTAAATAAGCATTAACAAAGTAACTTGACATATTGAGAAAAATGGTTACTCAATTAAGAAAAAGCTCTTACAAATTTAATTTAACTATACGACTTTACATCTAAATGGTCATTACAATTTCTAAACACTTTTTAGATTACATTAGTTTGTACTATAATGATTATAAATTACACTTTCAAAATTATATTTAGATGAAAATTTAAGAACTTATCAAAGCAATCGACGCACGCACCACGTGCATAAAAGGCTAGTTTATACATATAGTAAAAGGCATTGTCATGTTCGTACACTCTCCCTAACTATTAAAAGAGATAGAATTAGATTAAAAAAAAGAGAAAGAGACTCACATAATAAGAAGAGAAAAACAAATAACTCGTTATATTAGTCAGATAAGGAAAATTGCAAAATTTTTTAGAACTTCCTGAAGTAGGGAGTGTTGCAATTATTTTGGATTGGAAGAAGTATAACACTCGTAATATTCTCGTCCATAAATAATACAGATGTGCAATTCATTGGACCAAAATATAATAACAAGGGCTCAATCATCTTAAGAATAATTATAATATAAACTTTGTGGTCTGTGGATATATAGTTAATCCCATATCATGACAACTGCAAGAACAGTAACCCCAAGAAAAACAGCAAACCACCTATAAAATGGGGTGTCAAAGTAACAAGGAGAATGTGGCTTATAACCTTTGGAGATGAGATGATTAATAGCAATATAGATGAATATCCCAGTAGCAAACCCCATGGAAATGGCGTAAGTCCAATCGGCTGCTCGACCTTCTGTGGTTGCATCAATGGCAATTCCGATCCCTACACCGATAGGGCTCGAAACTGCAAAGGAGAAAGAGTATGCCACCGTTGCCAATAATGGCCGCTTTGGGATCATTCTTAACAAGGCAATCCCCATTGCAATGGCCCCGAAAACCTTGTGCAGTGATATTGTCCATAGGTTCTTCCATGCATCCCTTTCGTTATCTGCAAGAAAGAATGTGGCTTTAGTGAGTGGTAATCTAAGAGTTGTTCGGTTGTGGTTCTAGGCTTCTAGCTAGTAGCTTTTAGATGGCGAAGTTGTTAGATTTTTTTGTTGTAAATTAAAGAAAGCTATAGAGCAAATGATGTACACGGGATTCGACCTCAGGTCTTGGACATACACCACCTCCCAAGACTTTAACCAACTAAGCTAGTTGACATTAGTCGTGATAAATTAGCTATCAAAATAGTTTATAAAAGTAGTAGTATTCAATAATTTAGTTATTGGATTCATTAGCTAAGAAAAAAAATTTGAACTATAACCTACCTAGAAAAGTTACCTCTAGTCGACTAGTCCTCTACCCCCCCCAAAAAAAAAAAAAAAAAAAAGCTAACTGATCTATATTTCAAAAAACATTACCTTCACACACGCCCCTACTATGATTTTTTTATATATATAATTTTGGACTTCGGTTTGCACTCTAGACTCAAACAATTGAGTTCAAATCCGGTCCAACTTGACAAGTGTGGGATGAATTAGATTAGGTTTAGTCTCTTAACTTTGTGCAGCCCCTTTACACTCTTAGTGTTTGCAAAAAAAATCTTTGCAAGAAATAACAACCACTTTTAGGCACAAATCGAGACTTTTTAAGAAAATGAAAGAGAAAAGCTTCACTATACAAAATCAAAGAAGAATAATGAATGCTCTCGTGTATTAGATGGTTGTTCATTGAATTATTTCACTTCAATGATGCCTAAAAGTGGCCTAAGGTTGTTTCTGGCAAACAATATTCTTTTTAAAACAGCATGACCAAATGAATTAAACTTAGTTAGGAGTAATTACCTGCAATACCAACAGCAATTCCCTCAAAAACTGAATGAAAACAAAGCGCAGCTATAAGAAGAAAAGTGTTCCCAACTGATGTAGTCCTTATAAACATTGGGCTATGTTCCACTGCTCCATCCTTCTCTGCCTCCTCTTCATCTCTATCCCCTTCAACTCCTACCCTACATTTTCCTGCACTTTTCTTAGCAATATACATAATAATACAATCCCCAAACATGGTGAAAACATAACCAGCACAAGCCAACATGAAAGCAAACGGGTATTCAATCGATGTAAGATTTCGAAAAACCGAAGAAGCATCGCTTAAGAAATGTATCATGGATGTTCCAAGGAACACTCCTCCGGCAAACTGAGTCCCAAAAACGAGAAAGCTTTCGTTCCATCGTAAGAAGTAGGGTGAGACACCAAAAATGAAGGTGCTAATGAAGAATATGACTAAACACCATATTTTTACTATGAGAAGCTTCCTTGAATTGATATTATTGGAAGTACTAATGGAGTCGTCGCCACTGTCAGGTTCAGAGTGATCATCGTGAGAAATGCCTCCATGAGCATTGATCAAGATGAATTGGAGAGAAAGTGTGAGGAAAATGAAACAAGTTGACTTGAGAGATTTTGAGAGGGAAGAAGAGGTAAAAGTCATTGTAACTCTGTTACTAAATTCCACTTCTTTGTCCCTCTCAATGTCTTGGAAAGTTTAGAAAACTTGAATTAGTTATGTTTGTTATTGCATGATTGATATTTTAAATTTTCTATTCATCTATTATAAATTATAACTTAACTTGTGTGGAGGTGATACAATAACACAATTGTATGTAGTACAGCTTTGACTTTGCAAGAAATGTACTGCGTACTACACAAAATGAGAGTCATGCACTGAAAAATACCTATCTTCAAGTTGGGGAGTTAACAATATAATATCTTAAAATGAGGTGGGATTAGGAGATGAGACAGCAAGAACTAGATCATCATAAAAGGAGGTGACAATCGTATTGACAAATTGGCAATCTCTAAAATATTAGACAGCTTAGCTTTTTCGTCCAAAGTAAAAGGCTATCTACCTAACCGTTCTCCACATAACAAGAAGTGTATTTACATTCTTATCTTTCCCTTTCTTGTGAGCTACAGCTAGAAAGGTTAAGAATGCCAATATATACCGTGTTGTTGTAGAGAATGATTACATAATCCCTCCTCAAGAGCATCATCAATTAGAGGGGCTTGGTTGTCTAACATCAACAACTCACTTCTCTTGATGAGGAAGCTTCCCAATGTGGAATCTTGCCCATATAATCGGCATACTCTAGTTTTTAAGTAAATCCCAAAATGGAGGAAGCATAGAGGACTACGTGGTCGAGAGATGATGAATCGCTAACAATGAGTAGGCGACATTTCCCACTCACATGTCACAAAAACTGTAAAATTACCGTCAGCGGTTTATCATTTCTCCTATCTGGCTTGAAATCATATAAAAGTTAAAACACTTTTAGTAATTTAATATCTAGAGAGGACTAGAGGAGGAAAAAATATATTGTGGAGTATGCAAAAGTCAGAGATAAACATAATTGTTGGGTGGGTCTAACATTATATTGTAGGGAAAATAAGTGAAAAGTGAGGTAAAAGAAAGATAAAAGTAGGTGAAGGAATGAGAAAAGGAGATAAAATGTGGCCTTGTCTAGCATTGCTAGTGAGCTAAAGGAAAAGAGGTTTAGTATTGGGTCAGCACAAATGTTGGTCTAATTAATATTTTTAAAGGGAGACTTTATCAAACCAGTCAACAAGGCATGCAGCATGCTGTTTTTATCCCCATGATTACTATGCTAGTCCACCATGAGCCATTTGGGTTGACTCGTCTAATCTGAAGCATAATTTCAATTTTTCTAATTCCACGAAAATAAATAAAAAATGACAATAAAAAAATTAGCAATGTAATCATGTCATACAATAATTTCACTATTTTAAGCAAGATTAATAAAAGCAATGATGATACAAGGACTAAGACGCGGCTGGCACGACACAGTTCAGCTTTGAACTGGTTTTCCCCCATTTGTTCTTCTTCTTCTGCAGATCCTTAAATATCATGATTCATGAGTTCATGACTAAACACATGATAACACATAATGTCAAAACTGATCATATTCAGCAGCATTATTCACAAGTTTCTGGTGTACAAACAATCAAGAATTTTGCTGCTAATAAACTACAGGCTCGTACGTGCTTACAGGAATCACGGTTCGTACGTTATTGTGAGTAACTGAAAGTCTGCAATAAGTCGAGCACTAATTATAAGTTATGTTCTTCCACTTAATAGACAAGTTGCTATTCACAAAACAAGGAGGATGGAGGTGCCTTGAGGTAAGTTAAGTACAGGTAATCTCTTGTCTAATACTTCTATGTATACTGGAGTATATAGAAACTTAAAGAGTTAAGACCATAGGTAAGGTTTCCACCTAGTAACTAGGAGGACAGATTCGAACCTCCCACTAAATCCTTGGGGGTGCAATGCTAGGCTGAGTTTAACCTGTGTGAGATTCATGTCCAGTAGCATACTTCTCCTTACCATATTGAAAAGAATTATACATAGAAATTTAGACCATATCGGCAATAACGGCAGTACTATCAGAGAAATCTTGCATCTGAGACCCTACTCGTAGTTTGCATACGGGGCACGTGCCCTGTTGCCTCAGCCATGGATCAATGCAATTGGAATGGAACTGCAAAAGGAACACAGAAGCATTCAACTCTTATTCACATAGCATTAGAGCATTTGGCAACATAAAAACAAGGAATAGTTCAAGCAGATGATTTGGGCCCGCTGGGTATCATTGTTAGTTTCCAGTTTTTGGTTTTAAGATTTCAGAACATAGGTTCTGGTGAAAATCGTTTATAGAAGATTCCGAAAGGAGGGTAAAGCAGATTCCATTTTCTGGAAGGAGCATAAACCATTAAACCTTACGCATGAAAAAAGAAATTAGAACGTTTCTAGACAGGAAAAATAATTAGTAAATGAACACCTGATGTAAACATGGTAAGCTACGCAGGAGTTCTCCTCTCTTCACTTGCTCTAAGCATACGGTACAAGTGAGATCTTCTTCTGAACCCTTTGCAATACTATTAGCATCTTGCTTTGGCTGTTCATCAAGCAAACGCAATATGACAAGATTTAGTATAGCAACACCAAAGCATGTTCCTCGGCCAATCACAATTCAGACCATGAAACATATCATGTGCATAAAACCCTCCCCTAGGAAACTTAGAGAGTATTCGGTTGAGAGGAAATTTGAGAATGTGGTTTTTTCTTTGGTTGGTTACTTGGTTCAATAAAGGGTCGATAATAGTTCTCCCAAGAACAGAAGAAAGGAATGGCACACTTTCCTCCATGTTACTTATCTTCCTCTCTCTCTTCTTAGATATATATTCGATCATGTCCCCCCGTTTTCATTTTTCTTATCAACTTTTCTTGTAAGGAACCAAACAAAGGAAAAAGATTACAACTTTTCTTTCCACCCAACCAAACACAACCTAAAAGAAGTAGTAGAAGAAAGAGACCACTGTTTATGCTCGGAAAAGGAATAGCTTTCCGCACATATCTTATATAGATCTCGGTCAAAGTTCCAGAAGAGCACATAATTACAGATTCCTGACATTGATATAGCAGAAAGACGTCCTAGATCTTGTTCCTAATATTTGTATTATGGAGATTAAGTGCATAGCTCCTTAAATTTACAAGACAAGGTCTTCCTGCAGTTTCCAGGTAAGGGAGTTGTGCCAGGCGCTGAATGGAATGGAATGCTCTACATAGGTAAATAATGAATAATTATAGTGGCATGCAGAGATTCTCAAAGAAACGAGGTTGTTTTTCCACTTTATCCCAGCAATTGATATCTTATTGATATCGTATATTTCGCATCACATAACAGAACTACAGAATAGCCAAGAAAAAAAGATATACAAGAAGGCAAAAAGTTGTCTGAGTACAGTAGTACAGTGTTCAATGAAGGAAAATAGATAAAATACCTCAGGGGACGTTGACGAAGATGAAGCCTCTAGTGATTGTGAATCCTCACTATCAAAAAAAATGTGAAGAAAATAATGTGAGATGGAACTAACAATGAGCTGAGATACAATTCTGCTACTTATGCAAATTTATTCCAATCATTTTGCGATCCAAGATAGTATTATCAAATATAGCAAATGCAGCTTCAGACGATAGTATAAGAAGCATATAACTTTCCCTACATATAGACGTTAATTGAGCCTTTATACTTAAAATTACATGAGAAACCAAACTACCAGCACTTGATGATAAGTATTCCTTACTTTTCCGATCCTGTGACCTTGTACTTGTGGACAGGTAAGGTATTAATCTCTTCTTCACTCATTGAAGGGATGTTTGAGACATTGTCAGCATCCAGCGCTCTCAATGTTTCATAATCTGCCACAAAATCATTGAAGAACTTAAAATATATGAATATATGATACTAAGAGAGTATACAATTCCACGAGTTTGTAGCATGAACATACCTAGATCATCAAACTCACGATCCAGAAGTGCAAGTTGAAGCCTTAGTCCCTGTAATCGCCCTCTGCTTGCTAAAGCTATAGATGGTGGCATCTGCAAACGAAACTCGGTATGTCCAAACAAGCCACCAGCAGCCGCGACATGAGCTTGAGCTTGAACTTGCAATTGTTGACAGGTAGCATACATCCTTAAGCTTGTAGCAATCAGAAACACACCAAGAACCAGCCAGAGCTGCACATATATAGAGCATATAACTTATTTAAGCACCACTTAGATAGAGAATAATAATGTGCAACCTGGTGCATTTTGAAGAAAATACCATAAAATTAGGTGACATCTGATGAGTATTCAGAATTGTGAACAACAAAAGAACTGCAAAAGTGCAAACACGGTAGGTAGGTATTAATCATATGGAGGTGTAAAGGCAAAAGCTCAGTTCAGTCTAATGACATAGCATATAAACCTTACCAGTAACAAGAAAGGCGAAAGAATTTGAATTTACAGGTCGAACAGGCTGAATCCTCTGTTGCAAAAAAGAAGGGACAAAACAAAATCACTCTAAAACATCCATCAAGGAAAAGACTTATCACATAAAAAGGATTAAGGCACGTACGACTGAACGCCTTTCTGGGACAAGTCCTGAAAATCCATTTTCAATATCTCCTCGGCTACCACGGAACACAAAATTCATATTTCCAAGAACAGAAACAAACCTCAGTGCTTAGCAATTGCCTGCAAAGTTTGGACAACAGAAAATGACTTAATGAGTCTCCATATTGTAACTTGCATAAGTTTTACACTCCAGCAAAAGCATGTAGATATATCAGTGTAGAAAAATGTGATCCAACTACTAAACTACACACCAGTTGAGTTGATCAATAGGATCGTACTGACCTAATATTTTAGGCTTTTGTTATGTTGTAAAACACAAAAATATTCCCTTTCCTTAAAAAATAAATTGAAGTGATGTCAACATCACTATATTCAAGGAACAAAGGGATTAGTTTAGACTTATAATCAGGCACTTAAAATAATACATTACTTACTTATACTGCAACCTAAGGAGCTCGTAACTTTTGCTATAATATTCATAAATGGAGATAAAGGAAAATGATATATGCGGTCCTATAGGATGACTATAAGAAGCTAAAAGATCAAACATTAAGTAATAACTAAGCATTAATAACACAGATCGACCTGTACCAACAGAAAAAAAAAATTGAACTTTGCATAGTGGAAATGTAAGAGCATATTCAATCTTAGAATTTACTTAACTAAGCATGCAACAAGCTCAACCCAATCTACATATGCCTTCATAGTTCATATCAATAGTATGAATAATTTTGCCTTTTTAAATAATAATAGATAAATTGAACAACATTATGGATAATGTAGCATCAATTAACTGATTCTGCCATGAATTAAGCAAAATTTGAAAAAAAATTAATTAATTGGACCAGCAAATTTGCAAACCGATCAAGATATTAATAATATAAAATAAGTAAAATACAGAGCATAGTATACAATTTTCCAATATTCACAAGAAATAGATGGCATATTCAAACAGATATGACATAAAATCATAAATGATGCAACTTCAAATGCATAAATTGAACAGAGTAATACCCACAAACAAATTTGCCCTAATTTCACAAATGGGGAAGTTTAAAAAGCGACATAATATGTAATCAATAGATACCAAAATTTATAAAATCAGCACAAGTTCAAAAACCCACCATTAAAGATGGTAACTTTAAACAAAATCATGGCTGATTTTACTGGGAAATGTTAGTACTTACAGTGGTGAATATCAAATGTCACAGAAGTTGCAAAATTTTCAAGAGTGATGGAAATGAAAAATGCGAACACTCCCAAATTTTCTCTCTCTTATTTTCTTTCTAGTGATTTCAGGAGTAAAATCAGAGGAGTGTAGTCCAATTTGTTGGAGTGTTCCAGAGATTGACATCTGGAGGTTTTACTGGCATATTGCACTGTTGATTTTGACTCTTGGTTTTGGAATCTACTTGTAATCTACATTGGGTGTGTTAAGTATTTAACTTTTTTTTTAGAGTTTTTTGTCAGAGAAAACCTTTTAAAAACCATTTTTTGCGAAAGACAACCTTTTAAAATTTTTTGGGCAACTTTAGACCTTAAATGTAATTTTTTTTGTTGGAAACAACCTTAGTCTATTTTCCGGTGTTGACCAGCCGGATTCCGGCGTTGACTCGTATTTTGCTTCATTTCAACCTTTTCCCTCCATTTCTCCCTAATTGTTACCCATAACCACCACCCTACATCATCTTCAACCCTCGCACCACCGGCGAAACCATCTGCTAGTCATGCCACACCATGCCCCCACCGACAACCGCCACCACTCCACCCAGAAAACTCAAACCCACTATTCAAACCGCCACCACCATCATATTCGAACCCATAATTCGATTTGCCACCACCATCATATTCGAACCAAAACCACCTAAAATGCACCACCACCACCAAGTGACATGATTGTGAAGAGGGGGAGAGAGAGGGGGGAGGTTTGGGTTTCGACTATGTTGGTGGTGGCCGGTGCTATGGTTGGAGGTTGGTTTGGGGTTTGGGGTTTGGTGAAGAGAGAGACGGTGGTTGGTGGGTTTCGATGTTGGTGGTGGAGGTGGTGTGGTTGACGTTGGTGGGTTTGGGGTCCGGTGAAGAGAGAAACAGTTATGTGGGGTGGTTCGGGTGGGGTGGTTGGGGGTGGGTGGTTCAAGTGGTCTCGGGGGTGGGGCTAGGGCCGAGGCGAGGTGGTTCAAGTGAGTAGGGGTGGGGGAGGAGGGAAAGGGTTCAAATGGAGTAAAACACGAGTCACGTGCAACTCACGTGACTGACTTATGTGAGTCAACGCCGGAATCCGGCTAGTCAACGCCGGAAAATAGACCAAGGTTGTTTCCAACAAAAGCAATTACATTTAAGGTCTGAAGTTGCCCAAAAATTTTTAAAAGGTTGTCTTTCGCAAAATGTGGTTTTTAAAAGGTTGTCTCTGACAAAAAACTCTTTTTTTTATTTAAACGTAATCGAACTTATATGAACTTAACTGACATTATTAGTTCTTATTTAAATTTATCGAACTTATTTTTATGAGAGTTTCGGATTCATGGGGTGTTTGGCAATTAGAGGTTTGGAGCAAAAAGAGAGTCTTAAACCACTTTTAGAGTTTTGACTAGTCAAAAACTCTAAAAGCGGTGTTTGGTAAAAGAGAGTTTTGGAATAAAAACTCTCAAAATGAAAAAGCTCCTAAAAGGAGCTTTTTCTTTAGAGGATTATGTAACAATATGTTCAATTACTTTTTTACTTTTAATAATATACTACACATATTTATTAAAATGTCTATAAATGTCATTTAACACAAACAAATGGCAATAAGCTTTTAGCAATTAGTTAATTGTTACCAAACACATTTATAAAAAAAAAGTTGTCAAATCAGCAGTCAAATCTGCTAAACAAAAAGTTAAAACTATAACAGTAAACTCTAAACTCTAACAGCTAAACTCTAAACCCTATTTGCTAAACAGGGCCCTTATCTTTTCTTGTTTTTGCTGAACTTATTGGACCTTTTTTTTTTTTAACAAAACCCGCCAAAGGGGAGCTTACTGCATTAAATCTAAACGAGCACCACCAATTACAGTACTAGGAAAATCACTATCCCAAATACTTTCCCCCTCCTCCATAGTGGTAGGATTAGTTAACGGTTTTTTCACCAAGTTTCCCCGAGTTTTCAAAAAATCACCTAGTACCTTTCATGTTTTCAAAATTCACCAGTTACCCCTAAGTTTCATAATAATACACTCAAATGCCCTTAATGACTAACGGCGGTTAACGTCGTTAGTCATTAACCCTATTTTTCTATTTTAAACCCTAATTAATCCCCTAATGCTAACCCTAATCCTAACCCCTACCTCTAACCCTAACTCATCCTCCCACCACCCACTCCCCCACCCTCCCACTACCCCCGGCCCCCTTCCCCACCCCCCTCCCTCGCCCACCCCAACAGCCTCCCCATCCCCCGCGCCGCCTCCTCCCCCCACCCAGCTTAAGTTCAAGAAGCCCCCCACACCTCACTCACCATCGCGCCCCCTCGATTTCGAACAGCCCCGCCCTCCCCCCGCCCCCCGCACTCCCACAGCATCACCCCCTTTCCATTTTCGCACCCCACCCCCTCCCCCCGTGCCGCCAGCGCCGCTAAGCAACCCCCAACCCCTATATTTTCTTCTTCCCTCTAAATTTTCGCAATCTATGTACTTTGTGTTTCGCGGAAATTGGAGGAGGGTGGTGCTATAGGGGTGCGGGGGGAGGGTGCATTAATGGAACGGGGTGGTGTAGTGGGGGCCCGGGGGTGGGGGATGAGATTTCAAAATCGAATGGGTGTGGGAGGGGCCGGTGAGGTCATGGGGTGGGGGAGGGAGGTTGCGGTGGGGGTGGGGGTTGGGGCTGCGGGGGTAGGGTGGGGTGGGTGGAGGGGAGGGGGTGGTGGTTGGGTGGTAGTGGGGTTAGGGTTAGGGTTTGAAATTAGAGGTTAGGGTTAGGGTAGGATTAGAACTTAGATGTTAGGGTTTATTTAGGTTATATAGGTTAATTAGGGTCTAATGACGTATAAGACTAACGGCGTTAACCGCAGTTAGTCATTAAAGGCATTTGAGTGTATTATTATGAAACTTAGGGGTACCTGGTGAATTTTGAAAACACGGAGGGTACCAGGTGAATTTGCTGAAAAGTCGGGGGTACTCGGTGAAAAAACCGATTAGTTAAAGTATGGGCAACATTATTGTAACTACGTTTAAAGAAAGACCAAACAGAACAGGCCCATCGTCTGATTAAAGCCTTTGTTTTTTCCGTGGGTTGGTTTTTTGGGTTTTGGTGCTACTTATATTTCTCTTTTTTTTATAGTTGTACTCAAATGAAATAGCATGTATATGTAATGTAGTTGAATAAATGTATGCTGAAAATATTAAACAAAACACAAGTAAGGAGAACACCTTTCCTAAAAAAAGAAAATGGTACAATTAATTCAAAACATCTCAGAATGAAATATGATACAACTATTAAAAAATGGAGATAGTATATATCTCTGTTATATATGGGAACTCTTGAGGACTTTGGTGTCCACCCGTTTTTACCAATATACCTCTAACTAGAAAAGAAAACTACAACACCTACCACTCTATTTGTTTAAGAGACTGTTTGTCACTAGCATTTTAGGTAACGGGTAGCGGTTAGACAAGATCAAAACGCTACTTAAGAAAATTATGAGTGTTTGGTAAGGTAGTGGTTGTAGAATTGTAGTAGCGAGTAGCGGTTGAAGTAGATTATAGGTAGCGGTTGAAGTAGATTATAGGTAGCGGTTGTAGAATGTTACTACAAGTAACGTTTGAGATTTATAGGTAGCGGTTTAGCGAATAAACACTATATAATTGTATAAGGTAGAATTGTTAACCAATGTTTTTAATTTCTTTTTCCTTTTCTAGTTTATTAATTTTTTTTTTTTTGGCAATTCATTGTTTTTCCTTTATAATAGCAGGGATGTGATTTAAACATTTATTTTAAAGAGAAAATATTTTATACTCCAAATTGCACAAGCATTTTAGTTAAAATAGGTTATAATATTATCTTAAATGTATACATTTCTTTGAGTAGTTATATATTATCTTAAATTTATACATTTCTTTGAGTAGTTAAAAAGTCGTATACTACTTTTTCTATGTAAGTTTTTTGAAAAATAAATATTGAATTTAACTATTGAATTAACTAACAAAATTGTTGTAGTTCATTTTATAGTTGAATAATAAATGTCATTTGTCGTCTTTTACAATTTCAACAGCTACTTTTGCCAAACAGTTCATTTCTAAATAACTACTTTAAACGCTAATCGCTAACAGCTATTAGTAGACAGCTAGCAGCTATGCTCAACAGCTGGAGCTACCTCCAACAGCTACTAGAACCGTTAGTTTCGCCAAACATGCCATAGAAATAAAATTAAAAAAGGAAAAAATTATTTAACAAACTGCAAAGCAGTTACCAGTCATCCTTCGATTTCGCAGGCATAATGTGTATATAAGGCGAGTTAGTATTTATACCGGAGTTGTATAGTACATCCAAAGTTATTATTTTGATCATTGTTCATTGTACTAACTTTGTAGAGTTCCAAATGAGCAAAAATTGAGTAATGAAAAATATTCAGGTGCACATCCGCGGATACAATATAGGTTTTGCGGCTAGGGGGTCTATAATTTTTATATTAATCTGTCAATTTTAGGTGAGATTGGTACAAAGATGTCACAGCTTTCACATGGATACGCAATTACGCATGCAAGGACCTTTTTCTTTAAAGATAACTTAATAATTGTTTGGTGTATTTATTTTGCCTTATTACTCACTACCAAACTCACGCAGTCACGTGTTAATGAGAGTGGAATAATATAAAGTTAATACTTCATAAATGAATTCTAAATAAATGAAAGAAAAATCCAAGGTTATGTTTCGAATTCTGGAAATGGTGTTGCAATGACGACAGTTGGGTGGAAACGGGCATTGACCCACTTGTGTAACTGAGACTTGAGTTCTAACCCTAATGAGTTTCATATCAAAATAATGTCTGAAATATGCTTTTATTTTTAGTGTGTCTTTTTTGGAAGCATATTTTTTAATGTGTTTTGGATGTAATATGTTACATCATAACTCGTGTTACACCACAAGTTATGATGTAACAGTTATACCCAAAACTTTTTTAAATCGACGTTACTAGATTTTAAACTCGTGCAATGTACAAATTATAGAACGAAATAAGATAAAAGTTATATTGTTAAGTTGTTAAAGCTATACTAAAATGTTATTAGATTATAGTTTTTATGTCGGCTATTAAATTCAATTGATATGTCCTAATTAATTTTGATAATATATTGCAAAATAACAATTTTAGTTAATATGGTATGTATGGAGTATTTGATTATCCTAGGTGGTCCTCCTTGTATTCTCAAAAAGTTTATTCTTTTATTTGCATAGGCTAAAAGAATGATTAACAAGACACAAACTATTGGAGTGTAACAACCCACAAACCACCGCTTCGTTTGTAAAAAAAAAAAAGCTCAAAAGACATGAAATAAATGACAAAATGACATGCATGAGATTCATGTCATTATTTGTATAATGTATAGTCCATGTCATTCTTGTTGAAGTTTATGTCATTATCTATGTTACACCATGAGTTATGGTGTAACACATTATACCCAAGACGCGCTCTTACTAAGAATACTTCGTTATGTTATATACTACATTAAAGGGAAAAGGCAACGCATGAAAACCGTTGCAATAGGCCCAAAAGGCGTTGCAGTAGACCTATTGCAACGGTTTTGAACCGTCGCATTTGAAGGCGTTGCAATAGGTCTAATACAACGACTTTTGGGACCTATTGCAACTGCTTGATGAACCGTTGCTCTAGACCACACTTTTATGCAACGGTTGTGTGAGTCATTGGTTTCATGTAGATTATGCAACGGTTAGGCTATTGCAACGGCCATTAGCGGTAGCTATTGCAACGCCTATTACTCCAAGTTATTGTACCGCCTATATATATATATATATATATATATATATATATATATATATATATATATATATATATATATATATGTGACAAGATTAAAAGTTGCTTCAAAAGCTCAAAATAGTTGTCATGTATTGAAAATTTTCAAACTAATGAATTTATAAGAGTACTACAATCTCATGACTAGATTCTTACTAATATAAACAAAATGTATTAAATCAAACCAAACTAAATAATTTTTTAGTGTTCCACAAAATATTTCTAGCATATACATATCTTAATTTCCTTCTAAATACTTTCCAAAAGCACCATATTGCAATATATAGCTAGCTAGATCCGGCCACCAATAGCGTATATACTGAAATATCTATGTTTGATCTCCTCCATTGGCTCATTGTTCACCTAATAATTCAAACACGGTAAATAGTTAGAAAACACTAAATTTATAGCCTAAAATCGAAAATAGAGTTGACATAACAATAAAAAAGTTACGGAGTAAGAGTGCAGATATATAGAATAAACTAGTGGAAAATAGATTAAGGTGAGTCAAAATTGAGTCCATTTAAAGTTGTGTACTTGTAGTTGTAATGCTCGACTGCCTGCTGTCCAAGACTTATCTAAGGAAGCCAACCACCACTCTTGCATGACAATTTCACCACCCTCATTTAATTGGTAGGACAAAGTACTGATTTATTAGCAGTATGAGTCCGATGACTCGTGTCTGTGTTCGTCGTCTCTATCTTAACACTAAACAGTGATATGAATCTTTTTGTTCAATAATTTACGTGTTTCTGCCCCATGTGTTAGTCCGGTGCATTTTTAAAAAAAATTCCACTATCTTAATGGGCGGACTCCCTTTGTGGTGCTGTTCATGATAACCTCAGGATAATATGGTTTTGTTACTTATCTCCTATGATGCTTCAATTCATGGATGAAACTAATGAAATATGAGACATTTGAAGCTTGTATAACATACATGAACTTTTCAGGAAACTTCTGCCATAGCCTATTTAAGACGAAGTCACCAAATTATCCATCTGAATCTAACCAGAATAAGTATTTAAACAATCAAAAACTTCTCCCATGGCACGAAACATGTAGACGACACTGGGAACCTCATGTCTTAGAGGTTTCCATGCTTCATAACTTATATTTGTATTTGACTTTCGACCTTTATATCTCTAACATCTCTATTATGACTTATTCGTCAAAAATGGTTCTAGTTGGCGCACATATATATCATTATCGGGACGTTGTATTTTGTTGTAGATATTCAAAACGTTGAGTGCACATAATATACCACCGCATTGTGCACTCTTATCCTCTCGCAACAACAATTAAGAAATTTATCTTTCCACTTCTCCAGCTTACTCACTGCATTCGTGAAGGGGTTTGTGTCTAATACATTTACTGCGTTAGTTCAATGTTGGAGTTAGTCCCTGTTCTTTTGAACTTATTTTGCTGAACTGAACTGAACTTATTTTTACTTATTTTTGCTGAACAGAACTTATTTTTACTTATTTTTGCTAAACTGAACTTATTTTTGCCGAACCGAACTTATTTTTGCTAAATAATAATAATAATAAATAATACTTAATAATAAATAATAATAAATAATAAATAATAAAAATTATAAATATTAATAAATAATAAATAAAAATAATAAATAATAATAATAAATAATAATAATAAATAATAATAATAAATAATAATGATAATAATAATAATAAATAATAATAACAAATAATAATAATAAATAATAATAATAAATAATAATAATAAATAATAATAATAATAAATAATAATAATAACAAATAATTATTAATAATAATAATAAATAAAATATAAATAATAATAATAAATAATAAATAATAAATAATAATAAATAATAAATAATAATAACAAATAATAAATAATAATAAATAATAATAAATAATAATTATAATAATAATAAATAATAATAATAAATAATAATAATAAATAAAATAATAATAAATAATAATAACAAATAAATAATAATTATAAATAAAATATAAATAATAATAATAAATAATAATAATAATAATAAAAAATAATAATAATAATAATAAATATTAATAAATAATAACAAATAATAATAATAAATAATAATAATAATAATAATAATAATAATAATAAATAATAAATAATAATAAATAATATTAACAAATAATAATGATAATAATAATAATAATAATATCTAATACTCCCTCCGGGTTCCTAAAGATCTTCCTTGTTATTGTTCCTACGTATACCAAGGAGGATTCATGGATGTGGGGTCTAGGGTGGATAAAGTATAATAAAGTAAGACCATAGAGTAGTAGAGAGAGGGTAATAAAGTATAATAAAGTAAGATCATAAGAGGAGAGAGGGTAATAAAGTATAATAAAGTGCAATTGTGGACCCATATGATAGTGACATGAGAGGGTAAATAGGGAAATTTATTGGGATATTATCTCGTGATAACCCCGACTTATAGGCCTTTTTCCAATATAACCCCGACTTTGCGGCGATGTCTCCGATAACCCCGAACTTGATTTTTGTCATTAAACCGGGCGGAATTTGTCACGGCGTTAACTTGACCCTAACTTGGTTTGACTTTTGCTAAATTTATCTCTTTCTCTCTCTTGTTCTTCATCTCTTCTCTCTCTTGTTCTTCATCTCTTCTCAAGCATTCATCAATGGTTTCCACCAATTTCTCTCTCTTCAACTTAGGTAAATCTCTTTAATATTTAAAAACACCATCATCCAACCACTACTCCAAAAGTAGAACAAAAAGAAAATCAAAAAAATCGCAAATAATATCATTACCACATCAATAATCTCTTGGAAATGACATTACTCTTACCACTTCATAAAAAAATGCCCAACTTTAAAATAGTCTGAAAGCAAAGGGAAAAAATCAGCAGCGGCAACGTCTCTTTTTCTTTCAGTACCATCATTCGAAATTTTCTTTTTCTTTCATGGCCACTTGAAAACAAATCAAAAAATGCCTAACTCCAAGATTCGATTTTTCTTTTTCTTTCAGTTTCTTCAATTGAACATTCTTTTTGTTGTTGTCATTTAAAGGATGATATTGATGTCTACTACATGATAAGACGATAAAATAAGAAAGAAAATCTAAATTATCATGCTCCCAACTTTGAGGAGACCCCATAAATTTTGAACAAGCAATCATTTTTGTAAATTAAGTCTTCAACTGGGTTTTGTAAATTTTCGAACAAGAATTTTCCAGAATTTGGGGTTTTGAGATTTGGTCTTCAACTGGGTGAATAATTAAGTGATTTATTGAATTTGATTTTGTGGCTTTTTGTTTTGTTTTGTTATGTTTTGGATTAAAGTTTTAATCTGGAGAATTGATTGAGAAAAAAAAATAAGAGAATGATGGGCTTAAGAAGAGATGAAGAACAAGAGAGAGAGATGAAGAACAAGAGAGAGAAAGAGATGCTTAGCAAAAGTCAAACCAAGTTAGGGTTTAGTTAACGCCGTGACTAATTCCGTCCAGTTTAATGACAAAAATCAAGTTTAGGGTTATCGGAGACAGGCCTGCCAAAGTCAGGGTTATATTGGAAAAAGGCCTATAAGTCAGGGTTATCTGAGATAATATCCCAAATTTATTTTGCCAAATAAGGAATAAAGCAAAAGAGGGAAGATCTTTTGAAAACGCACTTAAACGGAAAGAGGGAAGATCTTTAGGAACCGGAGGGAGTAAATAATAAATAATATATAATAATAAATAATAATAAAAAATAATAAATAATAAATAATAAAAGATAAACATTAATAAATAATAATAATAATAAATAATAAATAATAATAATAAATAATAACTAATAAATAATAAATAATAAATAATAAATAATAAATAATAAATAATAAATAATAAATAATAAATAATAAATAATAAATAATAAATAATAAATAATAAATAATAAATAATAAATAATAAATAATAAATAATAAATAATAAATAATAAATAATAAATAATAAATAATAAATAATAAATAATAAATAATAAATAATAAATAATAAATAATAAATAATAAATAATAAATAATAAATAATAAATAATAAATAATAAATAATAAATAATAAATAATAAATAATAAATAATAAATAATAAATAATAAATAATAAATAATAAATAATAAATAATAAATAATAAATAATAAATAAATTATAATAAATTATAATAAATTATAATAAATAATAATAAAAATGATAAATAATAATAATAAATGATAAATAATAATAATAATAAATAATAAATAATAAATAATAAATAATAAATAATAAATAATAATTAATAAGTAATAAATAATAATTAATAAATTATAAATAATAAATAATAAATAATAAATAATAAATAATAAATAATAAATAATAAATAATAAATAATAAATAATAAATAATAAATAATAAATAATAAATAATAAATAATAAATAATAAATAATAAATAATAAATAATAAATAATAAATAATAAATAATAAATAATAAATAATAAATAATAAATAATAAATAATAAATAATAAATAATAAATAATAAATAATAAATAATAAATAATAAATAATAAATAATAAATAATAAATAATAAATAATAAATAATAAATAATAAATAATAAATAATAAATAATAAATAATAAATAATAATTAATAATAATAATAATAATAATAAATAATAATAATAATAATAAATAATAAATGATAAATAATAAATAATAAATATAATAATAAATAATAAATAATAAATAATAAATAATAAATAATAAATAATAAATAATAAATAATAAATAATAAATAATAAATAATAAATAATAAATAATAAATAATAAATAATAAATAATAAATAATAAATAATAAATAATAAATAATAAATAGTAAATAGTAAATAATAAATAATAAATAATAAATAATAAATAATAAATAATAAATAATAAATAATAAATAATAAATAATAAATAATAAATAATAAATAATAAATAATAAATAATAAATAATAAATAATAAATAATAAATAATAAATAATAAATAATAAATAATAAATAATAAATAATAAATAATAAATAATAAATAATAAATAATAAATAATAAATAATAAATAATAAATAATAAATAATAAATAATAAATAATAAATAATAAATAATAAATAATAAATAATAAATAATAAATTATAAATAATAAATAATAAATAATAAATAATAAATAAATAAATAATAAATAATAAATAATAAATAATAAATAATAAATAATAAATAATAAATAATAAATAATAATTAATAAATAATAAATAATAAATAATAATTAATAAATAATAAATAATAAATAATAAATGATAATAATAGGAGTAATAATAATAATAAATGAATAATAATAATAAATAATAAATAATAAATAATAAATAATAATAATAAATTAATAATAAATTAATAATAATAATAAATAATAAATAATAATAATAATAAATAATAAAAATATTAAATAAAAAATAAAATAAAATAAAATAATAAAATAAAAAATAGAAAAATAAAAAAAGAATAAAAAAAATTACAAATTCATCGTTATTATAATTATAATATTAATAATAATAACAATATTAATAGTAATATTGAAAACAAAAATAATAATTACAACATTAGATAAGACTGAACTTATTTTTGCTTGAACCGAACTTATTTTTACTTGTTTTTGCCGAACTGAATTTATTTTTGCTGAACTGAACTTATTTTTACTTATTTTTGCTGAACTGAACTTATTTTTACTTTTTTTTGCTGAACCGAACTTTATTTTTACTTATTTTTACTGAAAATAAGTCCAAAAGAACAGGGTCTTAGTACGAATTATGGATGACTTGAGGTTAGCTCTACTGCAAAAAAAATATCCTTCATATTGAGAATGGGAGACATAATGAGGGTAGATATATGGTGATCTCAATATTTTTCAAGACAACATGTAGTGGCAACTTTGTGCCCTTTATGATGGCAAACATGTCTAGATAGAAAACAAAATCAAAGTATTTATATATATAGTTTTTACCCTTAGTTTTCCTTCATTTCTCCTGCAGCTATGTGAGGATGTCTTGCAATTGAAGATTTTGCCTAATTGAGCATTAGGTGAATATGGTGTTAGTGTGGAGTTACTTTTTATTTTTTATACTTTAACAGGATACAGGTTTCATCATGCTCAAAGATTGATAGCGTTGAGCTACTGGAACTTGCTACTGTAGTTTCTGCAACTTCTTTTCGTTGGTTAAAAGCCAGTGAAAGCATATCTACTAAACACTGATGGAGAATATACTGTATTATAAGATTGCACAATGCAGTGGTATCATTGGAACCAGCAAGAAATTTAATACATAATCTAAAACTTAACAACTGCTGGAAACTACGCAGTTAGAAATATCAACAAGTATAGGCAACTGCAAGGAGAGAACATGCACTTATGTCTAGTTCATAGAGAAGTGAGATGATAATACCTTCATTCGCTAAGTGTGTGCCATCTAAGAAATGAGATATCTATGTTTGATCTCCTCCATTTGGCTCACTGTTCACCTAAAAATTTAAACATTATAATAGTTTGAAAACACTCAATTTAGAAATAAAAACACAAAATGGAGTTGAAATAACAATAATTAATGCAAAATATCTTCTGTTCATAATTTAGGAATTCCATATTAACGTCAGAATTTAAGTTTCAGAATTTTTCTAAAATTTGAGCATATTCCATAAATGTTATTTAAGTATGTAAAAGGTGGTTCCGATCTCCCCACCATATAGTAGTGTTAGTACCTCACGTTCTACCATTTGCGGCCCATTAGAAGCTTGCCTATTTGAGTCACTAGTAGGATGTTGATCTCTAGATGCATCCTTGGTGTTGATCCAATTGCAAGATCAGGAATCACTACATCCAACCCCTAATCCTAGACGAGAAACTATGTACAAGATATTGTCAATGTTGCATGATTGCATCCCGAGCTACATAATTACACTTCGTCCACATTCGATGCAAAGCACAACAATGTGGAAAAGAAAGAGTACCAAATTAGCATAGTACATGCTCATAAAGGATTCCGAAATCACGTGAGTCTCTCATGGATTCTGAAACACGGGGTGCTTTATGGAGCCCTTCTAATAGATGTAAAAGTAATTTTGTTTCCTTGTTCAGCTATCTAGAATAACACTAACATTCTTGTAGAAAACTTGTAGAGAAGGGATTTGCAAAGCTTGTGGGTACCGTATCACTAAATTGCCAAACAATTAGAAAGTATATGTTCCTGAATAGCCACTTAAAAGATAAGAAATAGCTATCTGTCAGAGAATTTAGAACAATTATTAAACTGCAGAAGACTGAATCAGACAAAGCTGTACGCTAAAGATTCTTTGATTATAGGTAAAACATCCTTGCAAATTTTTACGGTTGATTAATTGGCGTGAGTTGTAGGAATCAGATAAACCAGACCAACCAACTCTATTCACCACTGTCCACAAACATGGATTTACTCATTTACAGAATACTGAAGTTACCAGAGAGAGAGAGAGAGATCATATATCCAAGAGTAACGCTAGATAGTAAGCGGGTAATTTGGTAAATTTACTTAGTGTTCTCCATTTAGCTTTTTTCTATATCAAATTCATTCAAATGCAAAATTGACATATTATAAAGGATCACTGATAAACAAGAAGATGCAAATTAGTTTGAAAATTCAAGCATACAATTCTTTTAAAGAACATATCTTTTGAAGCTCGACTTATGACCCGAAATTTCCCCTATTTGTTGGGTTTTCTTCAATTTCACTCTTTGCTGTTTTTTTCGTGAATAATTTGCCTCTTGCTGGGTTATGTTGAACAATTTCCCCTCTATGTTTATATCCTATTACCATGGAACAAAACCATAACTGTAAAATTGAAGAAGTCACCATCACTAAATTGAATAATTTCCAGAATTCACGACATTGAAGAACGCACCTTTATTTTGAAGCTCGATTGGGTTTTGTTCCTTTTGAAGAATTTCCAGAATTCACGAAATAGAAGAACGCACCTTTTGAAGCTCAATTGGTGATTCAAAATTTCGCCTAATTGCTGGGTTTTCTTGAGGAAGAATTTCGCCTACATGATGTGTTGAGGATTTGAGGAGTAATATAGCATATATTCGTCAATTCTGGAATAATATTGAAAGAAATCTCGAGCCAAGTCTTCCTGTTGCTAGATAATTGCAATTCACACAGTTGAAAGATTTGGGAGATTGAAATTTTTTCTGGCAAATATTCTTAGGGTTTTTCGATCAATTTTCTTTTTGAGGGGATTCGATCAGTTATCTCAGTCAATGGAAATTTTTCTTTTGTTGCTTGGTTTACGAAAGTTTAGGAGTTTAGGCTGTAAGGTAAAGGTTTAAAATTTTTGTGGAGAAAAATAGAGGGGAAAAATATATAATTGCGGGATTTTGGATCTCTACAGATAACTACATATCGTTGCCATAGATAATGCGTCTAATGCAACGACTGTATCATACCGTTGCTGTAATTCCATCTA
Source organism: Beta lomatogona (assembly GCA_947646795.1). Taxonomy (NCBI): domain Eukaryota; kingdom Viridiplantae; phylum Streptophyta; class Magnoliopsida; order Caryophyllales; family Amaranthaceae; genus Beta; species Beta lomatogona. Next base: position 464,590 of record CANSNZ010000857.1, on the reverse strand, counting down.
ATGCAACGACCATCACCAAATCGTTGACATAAAACAACCTAATGCAACGGTTACTGTAAAGTCGTTGCAATAGCTCAATCCATGAACCTAATTGACGTAGTCCATTGCAACGGTACAAAAAACAACCGTCGCATTAGCTAATTTTAGCCATTGCCTTTTATTAAAAATGTAGTAGTGTTATTTGAAACATCCTAATAAGTCTCTTCCTTTAAAATTACTTTTTTTCTTATAAAATAATAAAGAATTATTAAAGTATCATTGCCATGTGTGAAAACATTCAGGCTTATCAAGAATTTTGCAGTGGACTATATAATTAATATACTTCAAACCATAACAAAAATCAATACTACTTTTAATTAAAAAAAAATCAATACTACTTTGTTACAATTTGGAACCATTTAAGGCCCTAAAAAACTAAATCCAATTACATTCAAATATATTAAAACAAACCATAAATTCTAGAATTTTCAAAAACACTTTAATTACTAGAGAATTAGTCAAAAGGCAACAATAACATATACACTCTTCACTCCCCAACATCATGATCTCCAACTGAAATAGTTGTATGACCGATTGATACCAATGACTGCTTGCCAAATAATACTAAAGTAAATATGGTGGTCATATGATCAATAAGGCACAAGCCATGATCAAAACACAAAGCACGTAATCAGCAACGTTGAGTACACACAAGCTAAGAACATAAAAAGAAAATCCTACCATAATACTACAAAACATATAATAAGAACAGACAAATCGGACATTCAATAGCAGTACGATGACCCTTGAGTCTAGACTTATGAACTGATCCATCCAATTTATTAGTTTAATTTGGAATAAGCAATGAACAAGTTAATCCATTTCATACGTATTAAAAAGACATGGCATTAGCTGTGACACTAAACCGTAAAACCCAGTATGAGATCTCGACTCAAAATAAATAAAGAAGACACGTTAAACATTCGGTCCTTAGAAAAACTCAATGGACCACCAAGAGTTACAAGTCACCTTACTCAATACTCTAGATATGCAATGATAAAAAATTCATTGCTCATCATCTTTTCACTTTAAGTAATTAATAGCTTAATATATATTAGACCATAAATTTATTGAAACAATACACCAAACAATAAAATACTTCTTTTATCTTAAATTAATAAAGGTGACTACAACACCAAATTCATTCCATTAAGTCCTTTAACATTTAACCTTTGTTGAATAATCAACCATTAAACCAATGCCATAAAAACATAACTTCCTTTATTCATCCAAGATCACCATCATGAAAGAGTAATAAATATAATATGATAAGCTAAGCCATAGAATTATTATAATTATCAATTCCACAAACTCCTCATTATTAATCAAACTCACATGATTAATAGATAATAATACAATACATACTTGCATCAATATAGTCCATACAAATACATAATTCATGTATAACCAAACATTCTACACAAATTAACAAAAACATGCCAATTTCGTCCGAAACAATCTTGCATAGAACTACCAACAATTCTTCAGAATATGATATTATGTTCTTTATTCCAAAACTTATACATGACACTATGTTCAAAACTCTTAGAAATAGACATGCACATACCTCATGAATTCAATTCTTAATGCCACTTTTAAACTCAAAATTCACTTATTGAGAATTCTTCTCCAAGTAATTAACATCGAATAATCAGTACACAATCTACTGTTTACAGCAACTATTAAAAAGTTATAATAAACCCTTTTTAAAGTATATATATATATATATATATATATATATATATATATATATATATATATATATATATATATTTTATTAGGAAATTAATTAACCCCTACATGCTAATATGAATATCCAACACATTGGTTGGTAAGGCATGCACAATCTAACACCCCAAAGATAAGGCGATCGAACCCCCGACCTCAAGCTTGCTTAAATCCACTTGAGCTAACTCCTATCCTTTCTTTTTAAAGTATATGAAACTCCATAATTAATATCTACTCCTATTCTCTAAATCATAATATACATGTAATATGATTATATGAAAACATCATTAAAATCCTCAAAAACTATTGATTTCCTTCTTAAATCCTCATTTTTATCTTACCAATTTTTTTAAAAAATTAAACTTATATTCCCAACTTGATATCAGATACAACATTTTCTAATAAAAATACGTCCTACTTAGGCTTATCATCGTCTTAAGACTATATTTCTTAGACAAGATAATAAAAGTATTTAGCTATTTGATGTACGTGCTTCACCATGTCTTCATGTACTTTGATACGGATACAATTTGGGACTTTAGAATTAATAGCACGGACCCATTGCAAAGTCCATTATTTGGTGAGTATATCTACCTGAGCATGATATTTCCAGGAGCAACCTAACACCTGTTAAGTGTTAAGTTGTTTTATTTTATGGTCTTGAATCTAGATGGTGACAAACACAAATTTAAAATACTAACAATGTCTTATAATGCTAGACTAGTCCATGCAAGTATGCAACATGTGCATATTAAATCGTTAAAATCTTTTGGACAATCAACGAGGGTGTTTAGGATTAATCAAATAATAGCAAATAAAATAAAATTCGTGAGTAGAACAGCAGACCAGAGAAGAATGAAGTTCATGAATGAAAACTTCAAAATAGAAGAAGGCATATTGTTTGATCTAGTATTAGGCTTCATACAAGGAAACAAAAAACATTGACTTTAGATGACCCCTCATAACAATATTCATTGCAACAAATTTTCTTAATGCTCGAATCCCTTAATTTTTTTTTTTGAGAGGATCCCTTAGTTCATATTAAAGACTTCTTCACTTACTATATCTATAAAAATCAATGATGAGATAGTGTGAAACTAAATCATCTTTTTGCCTTTTGGACATAAGAAGTAATTAAGTTTAGAGAGAATGTGGATTTGAAAAGTCAATAAATGACTGGTAGAAAGGAAAAATCATCTATCAAATAATAAGAAAAAATGTAGCAAGGATGCGACGCTCCTAGTGGTTAAGATTGAGGTCTTTGTGAACGATAGGTCGCGGGGTCTCAAATGGTTAGATCAAAAAAAAAAAATAAGAAAAAAGTAGCGAGAACATTGTAAAACATATTAAAATGGTTAGTTGGAATTGAGTTTCTTTTTTTTTGGACAACGGGGAAAATTTGCATTAATTGACAAACGGAGTACACCCTAATGCTAATACATCCAAACAAAAACAAAGAAACTAAACTGAGCTATACTCGCTCTTACATAACTAGTACAAGAACATATATAACGTAAACATGGATAAAACTGCTCGATCTGGAGGGTTGTGTTGTTAGACAACTTTGTTGTAGTTCTGCTGTTCGTGGTTGACAAACGCCATAACAATGATGGAAGCTGGGGGAGGAGTGGATTGGTTTCACAATCGGAGGAGCATAGAACAAGCGAGAGTTGGAACTCGCAACATAACCAATCCCTGTGATCTTCTATCACATGGGATTCTTGGATCTGGATTCCTGGAAAAGTCACCTTTCTTTGTGACTCAATACCCTCTTAGCTTGAGTGGGTATTTCAAGCCACACACTTCCACGATCAATTCCATAAAACAAAAACAGAAACCCTAACCAACCACACAGGTTAGGCCCAACACCTTGAAGACAAGGATTACCTCCACCAATTAACAAACTTATCAAGCAGATGGAATAAGCAGGCAGCTTACTCATACTAACACAACTAATAACTAACCGACCTAACTTCCAGAAACAGGCAACCAAGGCCGACACGAGTGGGGGGAAGAGGATACATACTTAGACACTAGACAGGGGGACGGGGAGGGGGGAGACGCACTAAAACAGGGACACTTAACACGTAAACCGGGGAAGGGGAATGGGAAATAAGCTAAACACACGAAATCGGGGAAGGGGAAAACCTAAAGCTAACAAACACCATAGGGGGCATGGGAGGGGAAGACTCGAGAGTCGACACACAACAAGAACAAAAGGGGTTGGGGAGGGGGAGGAGACACACCGAACAGGGGTAGACTTGGGATGGGGACGCAACGAACCGGGGAGGGGGTGGAAAATGAACCGGACCGGGGACCGGGGGAGGTAGGGCTACGTGAAAGGGGGAGGGGCGACGCGATGCGGGGAAGGTAGGGGAGGTGCGACGTGAGTGCGAGGAAGGCAGGGGATGGGCGACTCACGATGGGGACGGGCCCGGGGGAACGAGAGGAATGGGGGATACCTAAACGAACTAGAGGACGAGGGAGACGCGCCGAACAAGGGAGACACAGTGGATAGGGGCGAAGGAGGAGAAGGAGACGCAGGGGAGAGTGGCGACGGAGGAGAGACGCGAAGGAGGGAGACACGGCAGAGGGGAGGGAGACGACGCACGATTGACGCGAAAACTGAGACGGGAACCGGTGAGCGAAACAACAACTTGAGGCTCGCCGGTAACCGGTGAGCGGCGCGGCGCTTAAGCCGGCCAACGGCGAGCTGTGGTGGGCGGCTGAGGTTGTGAGTATTTTAGGTTTAGGTTTTGGGAGTTTTAGAGAGAAGTTATGGAATTGAAATTTGAATGATAGAGTCCACGGGTAGTACAATCCATTATAAAATAAATGTGGATCTTACTTGAATTACTTGTTTAGATAATCACTGGATGTCAGTTAATGAAGTTATAAAGTCATCTAAGGGGATCAATTTCCGTTTACATCATTATCCTCGCTAGAGGTGATAATGAGTCTGACCTGTTCATGAACAGTTCGAGTTCGGCTTGGTCAAAGTTCAGACAAAGCTCGGCTCGTTGTGGCTCGGCTCGAGTTCAAGTTCGACTCAAGACCTTAACGAGCCGAGCTGAGTTATGACAAGTTCGGCTCGAAAAACTCGTGAACAGGCTCTATTACTTTTTTATATATGTATACTTCCTCCGTTTCAATTTAGTTGTGACACTTTTCAAATCACGGACTCTTAGGCAATTTTTGGAGAGGAGAGAGATAGATAAAGAAAACCAAATGAAAGTGTAACAACTAATTTGAAACTTCCGAAAATGGAAAGTGTCACAACTAAATTGGAACGGAGGAAGTAATGTATTATGTATGTATACATAAATATGTTTATTCTATATATTACACAATAATAAGTTAATAGTTTTATTATCAAAGAATAAACTCAAAAAACAAAAATATTCAAAAAAGAAATACAAAGAAGACGATTAAACTAAAGATAATAATAAGTCAAGATTGTCGTGAACAGCTAGATCACGGCTCAGTCAACGCTTGGTTCAGTCTCGAGCTCGGCTCGAGTTCGAATAAACTTAAATGAACACGAGCCGAGCTAACAAGAGTTCGGGTTCGGCTCGACCGATAAGCACCCTCCTCGCAGTTGCATCAATGCTCATGTGGACTTCTTATATATTCCCTCTGTCCCTTAATAGACTTCCCATTTCTCCAATGCACGTTTGCCAATGCATGTTTTGTATCGTGAATAACTTTAATTACATATTAGTAAAAATTATAAAAGTGTGATTTCCCTAATGTGCGCAATGAGACGAATCAAACAAGACCCCAAATGACTATGTTTTTTCTTATATATTGGAAAAGAATTTGGGAGATTTTCTTTACTTATGAATAGTGTCAAATTTATAAATAGGAAGTCTATTTAAGGACGGACGGAGTACTAAGAAGAAGTGGGCAAATTAGTTATCTTTAACATGACTAGTCTTTTATGCATTTTATGCGTGTGAAAACAAATAGAAAGCTTTCATTGTATATAATTTGCTTTTGATAAAAAAGAACAAAAATTGGAGAAGTTGTAATTGTAGTTCTTTAGTTCATTTAATTTTCTTTTTTTAAAAGTCCAAAAACTGAAGAAGTTTTTAGTTGTTTTTTAGTTGGGGGTATTATGGTAAAAGAGGGTGGACACCAAAAACTTTCCTCTTCCAAAATATAATAGAGATGTGTTATACCAAAGTGATATTGAATTTTATTTTTTGATGGTTGATATTTTGCAAATGAAAAGAGTATAAAATTTTAATCGATAATAAGTTGTTGTACTTGACAAAATCCCTAAACATTCTATCTTGTATTTAGCTTCATGCTAATTTAGGATGTAAATATGGATTGGGTTCGAATCGGGTGGAGCTTCACCCTCAACTATTCGTCCCACCTAATCTATCTGTCACTAGCATAATCCGTCCATCCATCATTTGCGGGTGGATCGGATGGATCGGGTGAAAACTTTTTTGCGACAAAATTGCATCATTTACTATAAATAACTAATATTTTCAACAAGATATAGTGCTTTACTATAAAAATTAAGATAAAACAACATAATTTTTTTTCAAAATCATAATCTTTAACAATGTAAAAATATTGTCTTGGATTTATTATATATAATTTATATTTAAGTTGAAGGTTAAAATTACATATAATATATGAAACGGGTGGATGGATGGTGGATGGGGTGGTCGTGATACAATACCAGAATTCCACTCTACACATCACCGCTTAATTTGTCACACGCTTTTCATCTGTTCATTTTGGGTTTTAATTTGTCTTTAAAAATTGGACGAATTGGGTTATTGGATATCCGTTAATCATGCAATCAAAATAAGTGTAGACATCTCAAAAATATAAATGTAGGTGTAGGAAAAAAAAGGAACAAAGCCTATGTAATATCTACCAATAGTAAATCAGCAAAAACTTCCACTAATATCTTTTGTTGGTGTAGAGGGAGCCACAAGGATAAAAGATGTAGAGAGATTTGATTTTAGGTCTTGAACACCACCTTCGAAAACTTTACATCCACACTTCCACTAATATTATTGCCAACCGTATATTTTGAACTAAGTTTTAATTTTTGGCATACACTTTATATTTCTATTTGACAATATATATATACTTTTTGACAGGCATTTGACAATATATTAGTGCAGTTGGCTTTGAAGAAAGTATGTTAGGGGTATGCTATAATTTGCTTCCAAAATAACCATACAATTTTTTAAGAAAAGAAAGTAGCACCTAAATTAGTTAACAACAAATACCAAAGACTCCTAAAACTCTGAGAGATTCAACAACAAATGCATAAAGGTCAAAAAGTAAACCCAATATCTAAGTTAAAATTTGGTACACCCCAAAATAAGTACTCCTATAAACATAGATAACCCAAAAATACAAACATAGGGATGATTCAGTAATTCACTTGCCTTCTTTTTTTGGAGATTATTTCACTTCTGTCAGACTAATTTATGCTTCAATGAAAAAAAACGAAAACCCACCGAATCTAATGCGATGACGTGGCATTTCTCTGATACTTTTTCTAGTAAAATTATAATAAACTTATTTAAAAAATCAAAAACAAAAACCTAAAAAAAACCCACTTATCTGCATTTTTGCCACTTCTCATCTCTTTCCATCAGTCAGTTATTACTTGGTCAATTACCCTTATTTTTAGGAAATGAAAGTGCTTACTTTACTAATCAATAATAATATTCCTTTGTATCTATTTAAACCTTTATAGTATTACAAAATAATATACTTTTGTAAATTAATAGATTCTCTAAATAAATAAAACATACATTAATCAATTATCATGAAAGTTAAACACTTTTTAGTGTAATTAATTATGAAAGTTGATAGTAGTAGCAAATAACAATAATAATGTTTGTTTTGTTAAAAAAAAAAAAAAGTCAGGTGAGCAGTATTTATTCAGTTTTCTGATGTTAAATTCACTTTCTCTCTCTTCTTTGTTTGTTCATTGTTTTTGTTTTTGTTTTCTCTCACCAACAAAAAAAAGTCCATCATATACAAAAACCCTAAACAGGGGTTCTTGTAATAAGAAGAGGGGAACAAACCCTTTTGTTAAATAGCCGCCGGAATTGATCTCAGCCGTTGAATATCTCATCTCCGATCTTCTATAAACCAAATTTTCTCTCTCACCCAAATATTTTCTCTCACTAATATTCTCACTCTTTTTGCAGAAACTTGTCTAATTTTTTTGCTGGAATGTGATAGAAATTTTCAAAGATGGCGTATGCTGTTGCTTGATCATCATCCGATCAACAAAACCCAGATAATCTTTTTCTTTACTCAGCTTTGATTTTGTGAATTGTTGATTAAGTTGAAGTAAAAAAACATAATTGGAAAGAAAAAGATTGATGCTTGATCACTAATAATTATATGATTTTGAGTTTTATTGGGTGTTTAGGTAATTAGAGTGCATAAATTAAAACCTGGGTGTAGCTGTAAATAATCTATATATTATTAGGGTATTTAGGGTTTTGGGAAAGGTTTGAGCTTTGATATTTTGTTATTAGGGCTTCTAGGGTTTGTGGGTTTGGTAAAAATTTGAAGTTTAATTGTGTTTTTGGGTGTGAAAATGTTATCTGAATTGGGAAGAAGACCAATGATGGGTGGGAACAACGAGGGAACATATGGGGATGAATTAGAGATGGACATAGGGATGTTGCTCCGTGAGCAGAGGCGGCAGCAAGAGCCCGCCGATGATCGTGAGCGCGAGCTTAATATATATCGGAGTGGTTCTGCACCTCCTACCGTGGAGGGCTCATTGAGTGCAGTAGGAGGGCTATTTGGGAATACTGATGCTTTTTCTGAATTTGTTCAGAGTAAGAATGACAATGGGGTAATGTCTGAGGAGGAGCTTAGGTCTGATCCTGCTTATTTATCGTATTATTATTCGAACGTTAACTTAAATCCTAGGTTACCCCCGCCCCTTTTGTCGAAGGAGGATTGGAGGTTTGCACAAAGATTGCAAGGTGGGAGCTCGGTGTTGGGCGGAATTGGGGATAAGAGGAAAGTGAATAATACTGAGAATGGGCCTGCTAGGTCGCCCTATTTGATGCCTCCTGGGTTTAGTTTGAAGAAAGAGGAAAGGGAGGCTGATCCAGAGAAAGTCCAGGGGTCAGCTGATTGGGGTAAGGATGGACTACCAGGATTGCCGGGTATTGGGCTTGGTGCTAAGCAGAAGAGTCTGGCGGAGATATTTCAGGTAATAATATGATGTAGTTTATGCCTCGTGATTGGCTCTTTTTTTGGTTTACTGTGGCACTAACCTAATGAATGGTTTGTCTTCTATCTTCTCCTGGCAGTTGGTTTGACATTTGTGTTATTATGTAGTATATATGAGGAATGTTTGTATAATTACTAGATGAATTGTGGTCTTATTATTTCATTTAAATCAACATTTTTGGATCCACCTTTGTGCATGTCTTGTGAACCATAGCAGACTACCTTTTATGTGTTGATTGAAACTGATTGTCGTCGTTCTTGAACAAAGTTTCACTGTAAATGTATGTGACATTATTTAGTTATTTTCTTTTTGCTGGTTCTGTGGTGCAAATTTACGGAGTCATTCTTTTGATCTATTTCCTTAATGCTTTTATAGGTGTTAAGTTTGTAGTTTGCTTTCTAGGTGTTAATTGCTCAAAGTGCTAGGCGTGCAGGTTTCATGCTTTTCATCTCTCTTGTATACAAGTTTTCTGTCTGCTTCTGCAGCAACTAAATTTCCTATGGTCGTCCTGTTCCTGTCATCTATCGCTGTCATATTTTATTTTCTGTTTTTCTTCAAGAGCTCACTTTCTTATCTTATAGTTCTCTGATTCATTTTGCAAATTTATATTGACAGAACGATTTGGGCCGTTCTAATCCTCCCTCAAGGCACCCCTCTCGTCCTGCTAGCCGCAATGCTTTTGATGAAAATGTTGAGACATTAGGGTCAGCTGAAGCTGAGCTGGCCCTTTTGAGACGTGAAGGTTCAAATATTCAGGGTTCTTCTGCCTCCCAGAATCTTACTTCACCTGCTTCCTATTCCTATGCTGCTGCATTGGGCTCATCCTTGTCAAGAAGCACTACACCTGATCCTCAACATATAGCTCGAGCTCCAAGTCCTTGCCCTACACCTATTGGTGAGGGCAGAGCTGGAGCATCAAAGAAGAGTGCAGCTGGTCCAAACTCATTCAATGGCATGTCATCAGGAATGAGCGACTCTTCTGATCTGGTAGCTGCTTTCTCTGGCATGAATCTCAAGACAAACGGTAATCTTGACAATGGAATTCATTTGCCATCACAGATTGAACAAGACAGTTCTGATAGTCGAAACTATATGTTCAATATGCCAAGTGGTCACGAGCATGTTAAGCAACATTCATCGTATATGAATAAGTCTGATTCGAGTCATTTGCATATGCCATCTGCTACTCACTCAGCTGCTAGAGGCAATATGGGTGGCTCTGATCTGAGGAGCCCCCCTGGCTGAGCGTCCAAAGCCTGGTTTTAGTTCTGGTGTCCCGTATTCTAAGGGATCATCTCCATCCTATCTAAACGGAGGTGGATTGTCCCCTCATTATACTCATATGGATGGAACTAGCTCATCTTATGCAAATTATGGCTTGAGTGGCTTTTCCTTGAACTCACCTGTCCCATCTATGATGGGAAACCAACTTGGCAACTTCAATCTGCCCCCATTACTGGAAAATGTTGCTGCAGCTTCGGCTATGGGAGTCCATGGACTTGATTCAAGAGTTATGGCTGGCGGTATGCCTTCTGGACAGAATTTGACAGCTTCTGCAGAATCTGGTCGGTTAGGAAATCAGATGTCCGGAAATGCTCTGCAGGCATCTCTTGCAGATGCTATGTATCTTCAGTACCTTAGATCAGCTGAATATGCTGCACAAGCTGCCGCTTTGAATGATCAGTCTCCTGATAAGTATTATATGGAGTTATTTCAAAAGGCATATCTTGGATCTGTAATGTCTCCTCAAAAATCACAGTTTGGGGCTCCTATGGGAAACAAATCTGGTGGTTCTAATCATGGTTACTATGGAAATCATGCCTATGGGGTGGGCATGGGATATCCTGGAAGTCCACTGACGAGTCCTGTTATTCCAAATTCACCCGGTGGAGCAGGTAGTCCTATCAGGCACAATGATTATAATATGCGATATCCTTCTGCAATGAGAAATCTAGGGAGTGGTGCCATGGCACCTTGGCACTTGGATGGCACTTTTGGATCCTCGCTTTTGGAGGAGTTTAAGAGTAATAAGACAAAGTGCTTTGAGCTTTCAGAAATTGCTGGCCATGTTGTTGAGTTCAGGTATGTGATGTTCATATCATCTTTTGGGTGCAACCTGCCATATTAGCTTTTTAATTGATCATCCTATATGAACAGTGCCGATCAGTATGGAAGTCGTTTCATCCAGCAAAAACTTGAAACTGCTTCAACGGAAGAGAAAAAATATGGTGTTCGAAGAAATTATTCCTCAAGCTCTTTCCTTAATGACTGATGTCTTCGGAAATTATGTGATTCAGAAGGTAATAGCACTTCTTTTTGCGCATTTGCATTGTCTAGGACGTTGAAGTTGATTTGCGACTTTGCGTGTTAGTATTTTTAACTATTCATTGTTATGTCCTAATGTACAACATATGGTGCTACTCCCAGTTTTTTGAACACGGGATGGATACTCAAAGAAGAGATCTTGCCGGCAAACTTGATGGTCATGTGTTGACCCTTAGCCTGCAAATGTATGGATGTCGTGTTATTCAGAAGGTATTATTGACTTGCGTATCTATATATTCTGTAGACACTCATTTTCTTGGAAAATATATTGCGTACTTCATGTTATGGTGTGGAAGTTATATACTTATATGTACATACATCTCTTATTCTAACTGCTATTCCTTGATTGTTTTGAGACATAGTGTGTGGTCCTGCTACCGAAATATCTTACATCTTTTCTATTCACTGTTTTTTCTTTTTAGTGTTACCATAAAGAATTTGTATCTTGTACAAGTCGTTCTTGCTGTTTTTTCAATTGTTTTTATTTTTTTAACTCCTCTACTAACCTTATTAAATCGTTAGCTCTCAACATATTTTTCCAACCCCCCTCTTATTATGTTGCCGACTAACTTGCATCTTTTTGGTTGACAGGCTATTGAAGTTGTTGATCTGGATCAAAAGATCAAAATGGTTCAAGAGCTTGATGGTCATATAATGCGATGTGTGCGTGATCAAAACGGGAATCATGTTATCCAGAAGTGCATTGAATGTGTCCCTGAAGAGCATATTCAGTTTATAGTTGAATCATTTTTTGATCAAGTTGTTACTCTTTCAACTCATCCTTATGGGTGCCGTGTGATTCAGGTTAACTAGCTGATTGCTATAGTGAATCGCACTTAATAGATTCAGTGACTTGAAGCCTCTTTCAGTTTACTAAGTTAAATGATTTTTTATGTGCTTATAGAGAGTTCTGGAGCACTGCAAAGAGCCACTGACACAGAGCAAAGTTATGGATGAGATTCTGGGTTCAGTTAGCATGTTGGCGCAAGATCAGTATGGAAATTATGTTGTTCAGGTGTGTATCATCACAGATTTTATTTGGACTTAGACCAAGGACCTAGAATTGATGAACACATCAAGAATTTGACTATTGTTGGGTCTTTAATTTTTAAAATCAAGTTACTAATAGTGAAAAAACCTCTTTGAAATACATTCATTATTAGTCTCTTCCATGTACAAACTTGAATGTTTTAGTAGCAATCTCGCGATGGTTCTTAAAATTAATTAAATATGAAGCATTCTATTCTCCATAGAAGTACATGAAAGGTTTTGGGGAACACAAGGTTTATTACGAAAATTGAAATTTGTGTAGGAGTTTATGCAAAATTTGTGCTGGTTGCCTTCTGTGGATGGCAAAATCTTAATTTCTACCCTGTGTACTTAATTAGAAATAGTTATAGGTCCCTTATAAGCTGCCTGTCTTCAGACCATTTTGAAGCCCTTGCTGAAAATGAGGGTTGTCATCTATGGAAATTTTAATTCCTATGTTTTATGTGTTTTAATTGTCTGTGATCATTGCCGTTTGTAACATAGCCTTGCCCTTGGCCAGTGAATATATAGGACGGGATGGCTACTAGATGATATTTTATGCTAGATAAATGTTTTTTCAAACCATCTATTATTTTTAAGGATAAATCAAGCAAAGTATGGTGTTATTGGGAGATGATGGGAGAAAATGCTTACACTGGGAGATATGTACATGACATTATTTTTTAGGAGAAATCAAGCAAAGCTGGTCAGAACTTAATACCTAAATTATGTGGCGTCCTGCCCTATTTCGATTCTTCAGTGTCCTTCTGTGGTTTGCTGCCCGTGGCTGGTCTCCTTGAGCTTCGATGACCTCTTTGCAGCTTCATGTAACCTTTTTTTTCTCTGTTCTTCAAGCATAAATAGTCAGTTCCAAATATTCTAGCTCAAGTGAACTACAAAAATGTAAAGTTTTTGTCTGAATTCTGAGATACAAGTGTAATTGGTCATAAGTGCCGAGGATGAGGGAAGAAGAGGGATAGTGGAGGATGAGAAAAAAGGAGACTGTTTTTGGGTCTGTTATCTGCTTGTCGCTTGTGTTCTTGATGGTCTTTCTAAGTTGCTTATCTATTCTTTATTATAGTTTGATTAGTGAAGTATTCAACATCTGATGAATCTGCATGTATTGAGTTGCCTGTTTCTTAATGGCTTTGACTACTTTTGAGCAGCATGTGCTGGAACATGGAAAGCCACATGAACGGACGGCTATAATCAGGGAGTTAGCTGGGAAGATAGTTCAAATGAGCCAACAGAAGTTTGCGTCCAATGTTGTTGAAAAATGTCTGTGTTTTGGTAATGCAGAAGAACGGGAAATTCTGGTAAATGAGATGCTTGGCACTACTGATGAAAATGAGCCACTTCAGGTTTGTCAAATTAAGAAGTTATATTTCTCAAACATTGTTTCCATGTTTTGCTCAATGCCTTCTTTTCCCATTTCATTGAGCACTGAATATACGTGAAGATGACATGAGTTTCCCTTTTAATTAAATTGTTTTTTCTTTGATGAAGAGATTCTAGTAGTCAACATTCACTTTGCTTGCTACTTAATGGCATCTTCCTCCGTGAAGGAGGATGCTTTTACTTCTAACATAGCCTACCTATAATCATGTGTATTTCTGATTTCTTATTAAAAAAATTTCCCCAGGCGATGATGAAAGACCAATTCGCAAACTATGTTGTACAGAAGGTATTGGAAACCTGCAGTGATCAGCAGAGGGAGCATATCCTATCTCGAATTAAGGTTCATTTGAATGCACTCAAGAAATACACTTATGGAAAGCATATTGTTGCACGTGTAGAAAAGCTTGTTGCTGCGGGAGGTACGGATTATTCTAAAGCTCTTTGCATATTTTGATCTTGAAATTAGTCCGCTTTTGCTACACATTTGATGTCCCCTATTATCTTCTGGTCTGTGTTAATCTGTTGAGAAGTCCATCTTTTTTGTTTTGCTGAATTCACTGAAGAAGTGACAATTCAGGTATAAATGGGACAAGCTCATGTTAGCCTTGGATTAGATTCAAAATTATGTAAAATAGTAAAAACACAAAATAATTGGTATTTGCTTGTTTGGTTGATATCAAACTTGGGAAGTGAGTGTTCCTGTGATCCTGTCAATGGGGATTACTAAAGTTGTTTGGTTGACATAATCAGAGATGCTGCTACTTCTTGGGAAGTTCGATTAAGGAATTAACTTACCCTATCCTCCCTCCAAGGTAAGTAGAACTTCCTGTGGGTTTTACTACTTTCCATACTGTTGCAAACAATTTTTTATGCTTCCCATGGAAATATAATTTCATTGGCATAGGAACCTCCTACATGTAACCGAACGACTATTTAATACAATAAATGGATCGGAACTGGGTTTGTGTTAGGTGGGGTTTTGGGTTTCTTGTAATGACTTGTGGGTAGATGACCATGGGGTTAGGGATTGCTCCTAGGTGTTGCATATGTCTGCCTGTGTTTAGTTCTCTTTTTTGGTTGAAATTATGTGTTTTGAGTTTAAATCTTGCTTTCCTATCCTGTGCAGAAAGGAGAATCGCGGGGCAGTGTCCACAGCCTGCATAAGGTGGTGGGATAGGAAATCAGAGAGTATGTACAGCTGACTGAAGCTACTTACTATGCTTCATCTTTTTCCAGCCTTTTTTTGTTGCTTTTTCTTTTGCGTAAGATCTAGAGCCATTGCTCCACCAGTCCTTTGAGAGGAGTTGGTTAGGGAGCCCAGGAATAAAGGTTGTTGCTTTTGTACTTGGGGAAATTGTACATTTTGTAGTTTTAAGGCTATACATAGAATCGAGCGAGCTGCGCTGCAGATGTGATATATGCTTGTGCTCCTGCAAAGATTTTTAAAAAATATGAGCATACAGGGGTGTAAAAAAGAATCATTAAAATGGTGAAGGGTAGGTTTTTTTTCTAGTGATCGATCCGATTCGTGACTGTACAAATGTGGCTATGTCAAGAGAGCTGTTGGTGTCCTAGGAAGCTCAAAAAATTTTCTTGTATGGTATCGATGTTCTTTCTATTTCCCAGAAGAAAAAAGTTATTATGGAGAAGTACAATCTTGTTCAGCTAAACTTTTCTTTTGGTCTTAATCCTTCCATTCATTTCTTGCAACATTCTTAATTCTTACTACTGATTTCCCAATTTTATTTGTTTAATCGGTTTTGATGATCCTCTTCAAACAAAACAATTGATTGTTTAGGAGCGTGAGTAACCAATCAAAAAAGTTGGCTTTTCAAGGGATAAAGTGATTCTCAATCACTAATAGACATACTTATTTTGTTAACAAGTGTTTCTCCCTGAAAATACATTTTCACATAATTGAGGTTTTAAAAGATATTTTCTGACAAAAGAAAAATACACTAATATTTACCTCATTCCTTTGTATTTTGGATTATGATGGTTGACCTAGGAAGTAATGCTTAACTAATGCCTCCCCAAAGCAAACAAAGAAGTGGAGGGAAAAAAATTAACGAGAATTCACGACAATAATTTTAACTATGAATGTTTTTCCCGTAATAATTATACTCCTAATAGTTTCAACTATAGGGGGCAATTTGTTCATTTGTCACCGTGAAAAGTTAAATGATAATTTGTCATGATTGTGGTCTTGAATGAGTAAAGGGATGGATTTGTACGTGTCTTTATGACATTGGTTAATTGTTGAATTTATACAACAAAGTTAAAGGAATTAATGGAAATGAATTTGTATTCTTGATCATCATTATTAGTTAAAGATAAAAGAAGTTGTTCATTTTTAATTAATGGTGTAATATTGTTCAAACTATTATTAATAGAGGATAAACCATACAACTCCGGATTAGTGCATGTCTAGATTACTGAAAGGTGGGTTGGAGTTCTTGGTACTAGCCTATAGCTTTTGTAAGGGCAGCATGATCAACATGTCCTATTTTTTTAGTCGAGATCTTGCAATTAGTTTTACGGCTTATTGTTACAGCTAATGCTGTATTTTTTAGAAGTTTGGTATAAATCAATATATTTGTTCATTGCTTACTCCAAATTATCTTAATTAATTGTAAACTGAAAACTAGTCAAGTTTAGTAATAGTTTGAAGTAATCTAATATATTTATTTTCGACCTCAATATTTAGCATGAAACTAAATGTTTTCACACATGGTGGTAATACTTTGATAATTATGTGTTGTTAAATAAGAAAACTAGATCTAAAGGAACAAAGTTATTATGGTAACTAAATTCTTAACCAACTCCAACAAAAATCTAATATTTAAGAGATGAGAGGGAATGTTAAGATTAAAGGGAGAGAGAAAAGAAGAAGTTTCTAAACAATCCAAATTCCAATTCGTAGAATTTGTGCGCTCTCTCTCTCGCACCATTGCACCAGGCGACCGTCGAACTCCGGTAATTTAATTTTAACCTAATGTTAATTGGTTATTGTTGAGTTGCGTGTTTTAATTGGTTTTTAATTTGTAATAGTTAATCAATTTATAAAGTTGCAATCTTTGATAACATAAGATAATTTCGGATTCGTTGATTATTTGATAACATAGTCTAGTCGACCATAGGCCTTCTTCGTCGAGTAAGTATAGGAGTAAAAACTATCCGTCATGTCTATCGAGAAGCAAACAAAACAACAAATTGAATTGCCAATATTGGTCACCTAGTTGATACTCAGTTAATTATGGATGATTGTACTCATTCTAGTCGCCACTCCATTATTGTAACCGATAAGGTTGGAGCTCCCCTTGTGCATAGTGTCTCTTAACCTTCCTTTTTCTTACCTTTATAAAAAAGGAAATTCCATCTAGTATCACTCAGTTTTTACAAATTCCATTTGGTACCCAAATTTCAAGAATTGTCCAACTAATTCCACTATAATTACACCATAATTGCTACCATGACTCTAGTGTTAACAAAAAATTAGGAAACGTTATGTTAGTTAGGTTATGTTGAGTTAGATCCCTTAAAATAAGAATGTAAAACATTAAAACCTAATTACTAAACCAACTACGTAAACAAAACAAAACCAAAACCCATCGTCTTCGTTGCTCTGCTTTCTTGGTTGGTCTTGGACAATTCTGCGCCACCACCGAAGGTTGATCGAGATTTGCTTTGGGACAATTCTGCACTACCATCTGTAAGTCTTGTATTTGAGAAATTTTTCGCATGCTTTGTTCAATTTTACGAAGGAAATCACGAAAATATGCTTTGTTCAATTCTGTTTTCAATTTGCTTATCACGAAATTATGGCTTTTCAATTGGTTGATACTGAACTTCATAGCTTTGAATTGTTGTGATTAGAATTGTTTGAAAATTCTGTTTTCAATTTGCCTATCACTAAATATTTTGTTTGGTGTAATAATCTAATTGCATCTGATCTTCATTATAAAATACATGAGAATGTAAGAGAATTTAGGCCATTGATCTTAACTAAAGGGCCTGCAATTACGTATAAGCAGATAGCCATAAATCGGCTCAAATCCCACTCTCAACAATTACGTATGAGCAGATTAGAATTTCCAAAGTTTTGGCCTAGGAATTTTTTAGCCTCTTTATCATATCAGATTTCAAAAGTAGGGGTAGGACCTATACTAATCGATGTCGAATCGATGTCGATGTCGAATCGCAATCGCAATTCGTATTCCCTTTTGTGGCTTCATCCGGAACACTAAACTCTAGTTGCTTGTTCTCCCGGCTCTTTGTCTTCTATCAATTGGTGTTTCCACTAATCATTTACTCAAAGTTCCATATACCATTATCAACACTATCATCTTAACTCTTTAACTCTTAAGCACCACTCTTACCAGCCGTATAGGGAAAGCTGACCATGTTGTCAAAGGGGATTTATTTAATAATCTAGTTTAGCAAAGAAAAAGCCTGTCTGTTTGATTTGTTGTCAACTTTTAAATGAATACATGTAGTTATGTACTTATATACTATGTAGCTCATCTCCAAAAGTTTCTTAGAGAATACACTAACAAATTATGTTGATTATCTTTTATAGTAGCTCATTTAAATGCATACATGTAGTTATCGCTTACAAGAAGCTAGTTTGCAAAAGTTTGAAACTTTTACAACGTTGATATGGTTAGCTACGAAGCTAAAATTATATTGATTAGTATAAAGTAAAAAATTGATGTACTTGTTTGTTAGTTCTATATATACAGAGTGAATGTCGTTACTGAGTGAATGAAGAGGAGGTGTTTTCTCTTGACAATAAAGTCACGGCAATAACAATGAAAAATGAAATAATTTTGACAGTAGAGTTAGTTTAAAAGGAAGGGGTATTAAATGAGGGAGGGAAGTTAGTTTTTTAGTTAAATTAAGCTAACTTAACGTTTCCTAACTTTTTGTTAACAGTAGAGTCATGGTAGCAATTAGGGTGTAATTATAGTGGTATTAGTTGGACAATTCTTAAAATTTGGATACCAAATGGAATTTGCAAAAACCGAGTGGTACTAGATGGAATTTCCCTTATAAAAAAAAGGCTATTTGACATGAAATAACTTGCTGTAATTTCTTCACGGCCCTTCAAGTTGGATTGTATCCATGGAACAATGGCCTAACTTGAGACAAAAAAAGAGTGTTGAGCTTCAGATATCCCTTTAGTCACGATATCGGCAAGTTGAAGAGAAGATTTGAATGTAAGCACTGCAAATAATCCTTCCTTAATGTTGCTCTCTTACATGTGGACAATCCAACTTTAGATGTTTTGTTCTTTCATGATAAATTGGATCCTGTGCTATGTAGTAGGTTGCGTTGTTGTCACAATATAGAGTGATTAGTTTAGGAATAACGTAAGTGAAAATCTTCAAGAATCCCATTGATCCAAACTAGTTAACTTGCGGTTTAAGACTACTTCTTTATTTAGATTCAACAAAAGATTTGAAACTGTCTTCTGCGTCTTAGTTTTCCACTATACCAAAGATCCTCCAATGTAAACATAATAACCTATAAAAAAATCTTCCACTAAAAGCACATGATCCCCACTTTGTATCATATACCTAGTCATGAAAATATCCTGAGTTTGAGGGATAAAAGATCCCTTGACTGATAGTCCTCTTGAAGTACTTCACCACATGAAGAGCAGCATTCCAATGTGGTTATCTGGGACAACTCATAAACTGATTGAGGTGTTGTACAGAATATGCTCAAGTTAAGGTAGATAATGCATACACCAAGATCATGTATGTAGGATTTAATCCTTATTTCAACGCGAAGCTCTTTGGGCGAGGACCTACCGCGACTCGCGGTGGAGGCCGCGACTCGCGCCTGAGGCCGCGACTCGCGGTGGCCGGGGTCGTGGTTTTTGTCTTGTTCGCGGTAGTTTGCCGCAAGCTTACCGCGACTCGCGGTGTATTCTGCGATTCGCGGTTTCCGAGGAAGTCGAAATCTTTTATTTTCTTCTTATTTCCGGATATGTTTCGGAGTTGTTTTATAACCCTCATATAAATAGCGCTTTGGCCGTTTTCTATTCATTATTCATTCTATATTACCCTATAATGCTGGTTTGTTTGTTTTGGACATTGTAACTCCTATTGAAATGAATAAGATTTCTTCTTCTGCTTATATTCTTGAGTCTCAAATACGTGGGCACCGTAGATGCCCGGGTCATGTGGGGGTTGGTTCAATTAATCGTCTGATGCGAATGAACCTATTGCATGATGTGATTGATGATAGACCTAATAAGTGTGAAGTGTGTCTTTGAGGCAAAGTTTGTAAGGAAGCCTTTCAAGCCGCTTACTAATAGAGTATCCGAACTATTTGAACTAATTCACACTGATCTGGCAGACTTTAAGAATCTTGAGAGTCGGGGTGGTAATAAATATTATATTACCTTTGTGGATGATTGCTCTAGGTTCTGTAGAGTTTTCCTGTTAAAGTCTAAGGATGAGGCTGAACATAAATTCTTGGTTTATAAGGCAGAAGTTGAAAATCAGTTGGACCGAAAGATTAAGAGGCTTCGGTCTGACCGTGGTGGTGAATATGGGTCTGATTTCCTTAAAAATTTATGTGAGAAAGAGGGCATTATTCATGAGGTGTCTGCACCATATGCCCCTCAGCAGAATGGCATAGCAGAAAGGAAGAATAGAACTACGAAGGAAATGATGAATGCCATGCTTTTAAGTTCGGTCTCCCCGATAATATGTGGGGGAAGCTGTCCTATCTCGCAAACCATATTTTGAACAGGGTATCTCATAAGAAGATAGACAAGACTCCATTTGAGCTATGGAGAGGTTTTGTGCCAAATCTGAAATTCATGAAAGTGTGGGGGTGTCTAGCTAAAGTGGGTATACCTTCGTTCAAGAGGACTACTATAGGAGCCATGACCATTGATGCTGTTTTCATTGGTTATGCTGAAAATAGTGCTGCCTATAGATTTCTGAGGTTGGATAACAGGTCTGTGTGTGAAGCTCGAGATGTAGAATTCTTTGAAGAGGTATTTCCTTTGAAGAAGGTTGGGCATAGTATAGATGCTTCCTCTGTGGGGGTTTCGTCTGGTGATGCAGGTTCTTTGGTTACTTCAAGTGGGGTAAGTCAGTCAGATGAGCCTAGGAGAAGTAAAAGGCAAAGGGTGGAATCAAGCTTTGGTCCGTATTTCATTACTACATTTATGTCCGAGTTTGAAGCTTCAGAGTTCATGGACATGTCATTGTTTATGGTGGATGAGGATCCCAAGACTTTTGAAGAAGCCATGAGTTCTATGGATGCTAGTTTCTGGAGGGAAGCAGTCAACAGTGAGTTGGAATCCATCATGACAAATAACACTTGGGAACTTGTAGATTTGCCTAAAGGGAACAGGCCGATCAGCTGCAAGTGGATTTTCAAGAAGAAGTTGAAAATTAATGGGACCGTGGAATGGTTTAAGGCAAGACTGGTCATTAGAGGGTTCACTCAAAAATTTGGAGTGGATTATTTTTATACTTATTCACCTGTGACTAAAATTGCTACCATTCGTGTTTTATTTGCTTTAGCTTCTTCATTTAACCTGTTTGTGCATCAGATGGATGTAAAGACATCTTTCTTGAATGGCGATCTCGATGAGGAGATATATATGGAACAACCTCCTGGTTGTGCCGTGCCTGGGATGGAGCAAAAGGTGTGCAGGTGAAAAAGTCTCTCTATGGCCTCAAGCGAGGCTCGAAAACAATGGTATGAAAAATTTCATAAGACTATTCTTGGTTTTGGATTTACTGTGAATGGTTCAGATGCATGTGTGTATTCAAAAATAATGGGTTCTGATTGCGTAATCATATGCTTATATGTTGATGACATGCTTCTGTTTAGTGCAAGTCTTGATGCTATAGAAGAGACTAAGAGATTCTTGTCTTCTAAGTTTGAGATGAAAGATTTGGGTATAGCCGATGTGATATTAGGGGTAAAAGTTGTTAAAACTCCTAAGGGTTATTCACTGTCTCAATCTCATTATATGGAGAAAGTGTTAAAGAAATTTGATTGTTTTGATGATCCTCCGATCGGGACTCCCTATGACTCTAGTGTTCAATTACTCAAGAATAATAGTGATGGTGTGTCACAAGGAGAGTATGCTAAGGTTATAGGTAGTCCGATGTTTTTGATGAACCGTACTCGTCCCGATATTGCCTATGCGGTGAGTAGGCTAAGAAGGTACACTCATAATCCCGGGTTTGGATCACTTGGAAAGCTCTTAAAAGACTATTGAGGTATTTGAGAGGAACCATGGACTCGGGGGTCAAACTTTGTGGGTTTTCCAACCGTCCTAGAAGGTTATTGTGATGCTAATTGGGTGACTGACAGTGATGAGGTGAGTTCTACCAGTGGGTATGTGTTCACTCTGAATGGTAGTGCAGTATCATGGAAGTCTGCTAAGCAGACATGTATAGCTCGATCTACTATGGAAGCTGAGTTCATTGCTTTGGATCTTGCTACTCAAGAGGCCGATTGGTTGAGAAACCTTTTGGCGAGATATACCTTTATGGGGAAGACCGGCTCCTTTAGTGTCGAGTTCACCGTGATTCACAAGTCGCAATAGGGGTTGCCAACAACAGTGTTTATAATGGCAAGAAAAGGCACATTCGGGTCAGACATGAGTCTGTGAGACAATTTATTGTGAATGGTGTCATCTCTCTTGAGTTTGTGAGAAGTGAAAGAAATTTGGCTGATCCTTTCACTAAAGGATTGAGTAGGAAGTTAGTACTAGAATTTTTAGGAGGAATGGGTTTGAAAACTTTATAGTTTGTTGTATTCCTTGAATTCTATACTGAACTTATTTATGATTTCTCATTAATATACTTATTACTCTGATCTGAGTAGTTCTTGTTGAACAGGTTGTATATGTGTATTTTTGAGATTTGGTGTCCATGGCTTTTGGCTAATTCAATTTGATTGAACGTAATGGACAGGATGTTTCTATGGGTTTATAGCTGATTCAATTTATTTGAACGTAATAGAACATCGTGGATGAGTGTGAAGGGATGGCCTCCTTCTGTCGAATGTCGTTCTTGTAGGCATTCTAGAGCGCTCTTTATAATCCCAGGGTGATGGCCAGGATTGTTGAACTTTGTAATGTTCACAATTATTGGAAAGACATGTGATGTGTCTTGATTGTAACTGAATGTATGTTCAACTATATTGTATGTTGTTCATGGGGTAATTCAGTGGATAACGCGGTGTTTCTCAAGCTTTGAAAGTAAGATATGTGCTATCGGGTCCCTTCTCTCTCCTGCAAGTTCAATCTTAGGATACTTGAAGGTGAGGGGACACCCCATCTCACTAACATGTTAGTTCAATCCTTGGATACTAATATGTAAGTATCAAGCTTTCCTTTTACTGATTATCTCTCAATTTTTTCCTTTAACTTCGCGTTTGTGGGGGATTGTAGGATTTAATCCTTATTTCAACGCGAAGCTCTTTGGGCGAGGACCTACCGCGACTCGCGCCTGCTGCCGCGACTCGCGGTGGCCGGGGTCGTGGTTTTTGTCTTGTTCGCGGTAGTTTGCCGCAAGCTTACCGCGGCTCGCGGTGTATTCCGCGATTCGCGGTTTCCGAGGAAGTCGAAATCTTTTATTTTCTTCTTATTTCCGGATATGTTTCGGAGTTGTTTTATAACCCTCATATAAATAGCGTTTTGGCCGTTTTCTATTCATTATTCATTCTATATTACCCTAAAACACAAGCCTACCCTATTCTCTCTGAGATTTGAGCAGTTCTTGAGAAATACCAATCTTTGATCCGGGTGCACGGAGTCAGAGATAGTTGTGTGAACCTTGGGGGACGAACGTCATCGTGAATCCGCACCGGTGGTGGCGAAATTCGCTTCTAAGGCAGTGGCCATCATACCACGGCACAACTTGTTCTTGTAATTCAGGTTAAGTCATTTGATTTCTGCAGATTCTCATCTTACAATGTACATCTTGGCCCCTGTTCTTCTATTAAAGAGAGAGTATTCTCTTGGATTGCTTAAATCCTTTCTCTAGAAGGAACTTTCTTAATTGAATTTTTCATTGCCTGGAAGCCTGTTTCAGACCATGCAAACTCCTCTGCAATTTTTCATTCATTCTCAGATATCCTTGGGGACACTTCATATAGACATCTTCTTCTACATAGCCGTGAAGGAACGCAATATTAAGGGTGTGAGTGGATTGGACTGGATTGGACTTTGCCAAATTTAAATCCAGTCCAAAGTTTTTTGGACTCGAGAAATTGAGTCCAAGTCCGATCCAAATATATGTTGATTCCAGTCCAGTCCAGTCCGATAATTTTTCTTGAGTCCGAATCCAGTCCTAGTCCAAATCAATTATTATATTATTTTTTTCTCCGATTTAGATTCAATGATTCACAACGTTTTCTCATAATTGAAATTGAAAAGTTAAACTCATTATATCCATTTCATAAAGTAAGTTACATACATCTTCTGTATTATATATATAAATATTAAATATATATACATTATATATATAAATATTAAATATATATATTATATATAATAATATTTTTGGACTGGACTGGACTTATTGGACTCCAAAGCAGTGAGTCCAAATCCAGTCCGAAAATATTTGGACTCGAAAATTTGAGTCCAAGTCCCGTCCAAAAAATTTCCGCCAGTCGGTCCGGTCCGACAAGTTTGGACTGGATTGGACTCTGGACTTTTCGCAGTCCGCTTACACCCCTACGCATTATTGATGTCCAATGGATGTAAACTCCACTTTTTCGTGGCTGCCAATGAAGTGAGGATCCTTACAGTGGTGAATTAGCAACTGGAGAGAAAATATGCTTATAATTCTTTCCCTTCAGTTGCTTGTCACCTCTTGTAACCAGTCTAGCCTTCAACCTTTCTTTAGTGCCATCTGGTCTCATCTTAGTTTTGTAGACCCATTTGCTGTCTATTGCTTTCACACCCCTGGGAGGTATGAGAGCATCCAAGTTTCTTGTCTTTTCTAGAGCTTCAATATCTTTGGACATTGTTTCTCCCCATCCTTGATGCTGTAAGGCTTCTTGTTAACTTTGTGGTTCTATTATCTGTAATACATTGTTCAAGTAACAAATATATTCCTTGGAAAATTGTTCCACTCACTCCAGGAAACACTTCCAAATTAAAGATTGAAGATCTGCTTATTTTGTTTGGTGCGCATCATCATAACGACAAGAGGCAAAGAGTGAAGTGTTAGTTTCAAGGCGTCCTCTTTCTGAGGATTCAGCAAAGGAAGAATGTGTTCCTTGAATACAACATCCCTGTTGACAAAGAGTCGTTTCTTGTCAATGTCATACAATTTGTATCCCTTTTGAGTATAGAGATACCCTACAAAAATGCTTTTGATACCCTTCTCTTCAAACTTGTCACTTTTTTTTCATGCTTGCTTGCATAACATAAACACTCAATCACTCTTTAGTGATCATAGTTGGGCTTCCTGTTCATAAGTCTCTAAAATGGAGTCTTCCATCCTATTATATCCAATGAGTAGCAGCAAGAATACACTCCTCCATAGGAATTTGGGAAGTCCAACATGTAATCTTAGTCTCAAGAAGCAACATGTGCTTCCTTTAACCCTCTCATTCTGTCGAGTAACTCCAGGCTTCTGTTTTGATGTACAATCCCTTTCTCCCTCAGGGTGTCTCTACATTCTTCTTGAACTATTTCAGTTCCATTGTCACTCCTTATGCACTTCACTTGTTTCTCAAACTGAGTCTCAACATTAGCCAGGAAGCCTATAATTATGTTCTTGAATTTCTCTTTGCTACTCAAAAGCTAAGCGGAGTCCAATTTACTCTACTATAGTTAGAAAGTAACTTACTCCTGAAATAGCTTTACTTTATATGGTTCCCCATAGGTCCATATGGACCAATATAAAGGGTCCAGCTGCAATATTGTTGCTAACATTAAAAGGCGACTTATGATGTTTGGCAACATGACAATCAAATGCTTGCAATCAAGAAAATCCAAATATTTCATTTTTGACAATGAACTGTGTTCGAGTCTTGCATGCATTAAAGCTAGCCTATTAAAGTTTAGCATTAGCAACAAGAACATTGTTCTTTACATTCTCATTTTTTGCTTCTTCTTTTCTTGATCTTTCTTGAAACTTGTAGAGACCATTCTCTCCTTCTCCATTTCCTAACTTCTCATCAATGTAGAGGTCCTGGTATGCACAACCATTTTTGTCAAATTCACCTATATACTTCCTTCTTCCACAAATTCTATGATATAGAACATTTGTTAACTTAATTCTAGGTATCAATTTCACGCTTAATCTTTCTATGAAGAAAGTTGATAACTTTTTGATGATTTTCTCACAAGGTTAATCTTTCTTTGTGTGTTTTCTCTCATTCACCAAAACGGCGCAATATTTTCTTACAAGCATCAACTAAGGATCCTACCTAATGTGACTATATATGCATAAACCTTAACCGATAGAAACTAGAAAGCTGTCCTACTTTACAGCTGTATAACAACACAAAAAATGTTGAAGTATGAAAGCTATGATGTACTCCCTCCGGTCTTTATTAGTTTACCCCTTTCTTCTGCACATAGTTTTAGGAGGAATAGTATTGTGGGGCATACAAAGATAGAGAAAAGATTAATTTATACTTAAAGTTGAATGTATGTGTGATGGAAAGTTAGTGGACCCATTCCAAAAATAGCAAAAAAAGAAAGGGGTAAACTAATAAGGGACACCCTTAAAAGGAATAGGGGTAAACTAATAAAGACCGGAGGGAGTATATTGTACTAAGCAGAATGTAATGCAAGGCTATTCACATGAAATAACTTGCTGTAATTTTTTCAGTTATCTATCTGTTACTTTTTGCTTAGATACATATGGTGAGTTGGTGATTAATAACTACATACTAACTTGTCTGGTTGCTTTGGGAACATAACAATTGTGTTATATTCTTTGCAGTTTCAATAATTACTGACCACACCAATATAATTATTGAATGCTTTGTTATTTTAGGATATGGACCAGGAAATTTATGACTTTGGTTACCCTGGTGTTCCCGGAACATCTATGCTTGAGGTGTTCTCTGTGAGTTTCACCAAGACAGCCAATGATGATAGGCGTTCTGAACTTTATGGCACGATTCATGTCGCTCAAGGACAGGGTGATCATTTTGTAATCTATGACCGTGAGCCTGAAATTTCTGAATCAAAGAAGTCAAATGAGACTATAACTCTAACAGGCCCTCCCCGTGTTATTCCAGCCGTGAAAGACTTCTCTATATTTCTATATCTTAAAGACAGGTATCGTCGAGACCTTAACAACAGCAGTGGGAAAGATGAAGGTGAAGATGAAGATCTTGAGATCAGCAATGGGAAGATCTGTTGGAATTGGAATAATAGTAAAATGGACTATTATTGTGACAAGCTCCTATCAATTAATGTTCCAGGTCGGGATGGGTTTGCAACAGTGCATTTTGCAGCATTCAATGTTGCTATAGAGGCTGAAGTGCAGGTTTTGCTTGAAGGAGATAATGAGCATAATAATAGTAATTCAGAATTCTATGGAACAATATTTGCTTATTATGGGAGATCAGTTGATTACTCTAGCAGCGATCAAAAGGAATATTTTCGCACTATGCTTCTCAACATCTCTGCAGGTAACTGCTCAATGGTGGAACTACCTAAGAAACGGCCTGAGAATCCTATTCCTCTGTTGAGATCTAAGCTGGCTGTGCCGGCATATGCGTCCCTTGTGATTGAAGTAGTTTTGTTTTCTGGTGATTCATATGTTGAGATTCTGAGAGAGGAAACTGCAGAGATACTGGCTGGAACACGTTATGAAGAATATGTAGAGGGAAAAGGTCTTAGGGCTGAAGTGAAGGTTCATTGGAAACCTCCCTATGCAAAGGAGTATTTCAAATATGCTTGATGCAATGCGTTCAAGTGTATTGTTACTCATTTAACGTACAAATTGTATGCCAATTATCTTCATGTAATTGGGAAGGGTATGGTGCTGCTTTGTCTAATTATCTGTTTATCTAACTATGTTTTACATAAATTTGGTGACAGCCTTGGATGTAGGTTTTTTTGTATGATATCTTGGAAACGCAGATCACTTAGTTAAGTTTTTCTCTATTACTTTTTGCTTACCTACCTTTAGCAATGCTTCCTCCGTTCTTTTAGTTTTACCCAAAGGAAAGAATACGTATATCTAGGATAGTTGTACAATGCTTATGATGAATAATCTTAAAAAAATTATCCTAAAAAAAGTATTAATATATTTGATGATTCTGTACTACATGTTGAAATGCCCAAATCCTCAGACAATCAACTGATCAAACCAACTTCAATTTTTTTACAAGAACGATTTGATGTAAATCTTGAATAAATTGGAAATTGATTTGTTTGCGGTTCACTCTTATGTCCATTCTAGGTCTCCAGCTGCAAGAAAATCCAAAAGACTTCTCTCTTTTTTCTTCATTGTTGCTTCTAATAATAATAGGAACATAGTAGTTATATATTAGTGTTGCTAATTTCCACCAATGTGAATGAATTCCTCAACTAGAGCTGTAAAATAAACTCCAAAATATGATTAGTGTCCTTCTAAAAAGGATTTGCCTAAGTGCCGGTGGGCACTGGACACAACATATAACTACATAAGCCAAATGAAGAATAGACAGGCAAAGTTGGTCTTGCTACGAAAGTCCGGTCCGAAAAACCCAATTTGAGCCCGAAACAGGTGGTCTGAAATTTAATTCGAATCTGAAACGATCTGAATCCTGTCCAAAACAATCTAGATCCGAAACTCATCCGAAGTCCGAACGATCCGATCCGTAATCAATCCAATTTGAAAGCAATCCAAAATTATTGGCTTCGATTATGCCTGATTCGAGATACCCGAAAGTGACCCTTTTTTCCAAAAAAAATTATCATCAAAGACTTAATAATTTTATCTCTGTATCATGTAAACTTGTAAAAGATATTACAGATTATTGCTTAAAATGTTCCATACTTTTATTGCTAGTCGCTAGACTTAGATTGTAATTCAATTATGTGCCTAATATTCTATATACATAAATCTTATACAGCGCGAGTACAATGAATTTCTTGACTGTAATTAAATATTGCCCCAAAAACTGTAGGAAAACTCTATCTTTCATTCTTAAATAACATACCAATTAATGAAAGTTAGTTATTGTAATTCCTCACAAAAAAAATAATTAATTTAAAATGTATATACTATCTCTGTTTCATATCAGATGCTACACTTTTTAAAACACGGACTCCTAGGTAATTTTTGGAGAGGAGATTGAAGAGAGATAGAGAGAGAGAAATGGAGACCCATGTAATAGGAGAAAGATAGTGAGGATTTATTTCCCAAAAAAGAAAGTGTAGCATCTAATATGAAACACCTCATTATAGAAAGTGTAGCATTTGTATGAAATGGATGTAGTATAATAATTCTAACAATTTTCATTATGAGAATTCTTTACAACAACAACAACGGGTCAAACAACATTCTACTTTTTCGGTCTTGACTCAAAAATCAAAAATTCAAAAAACTTGGAGTTATTAGTTATCCAAAACGGTGATTAGATATAATGCTGATTTATAATTGCAAATAATATATTATTTTCAAGCCATGACAGATGGAGCTATTAGTTTAGGTCTTTATTCCGAATAAATTGTTATCTACTATACATTTATCAATGAAAAAAGAAGCAAATGTCAGAATGAAAAGAATTGTAGAGATGTGTTTATACTCCCAAAAAAGAAAGTCGCATTTGAGGTAATAGTTCACATTAACTGTCACTTTGACTCTTTATCTTTTTTGCGTGCACAAGCAGCCCGTTCAAATCTATATAAACTTGTCTACCAAGATGAAAACAAGCAATGGTGGGAATTTTCAGATAATACGACAAATTTTTTTAAGGTAATTATTATGGTTCCTAATCTAGCTACATATCAATGGGCCGGTAAGTGCGCGACTCGAAAATGTTTTAATTAAATTGATGATGGATACGGATCTTATGTAGATAAACCAATCCTTCTTCACCATATTGTTCAAATAAAAAATTGGGATAAGTTGTGCTAGTGGTGAATGAATTTTCGTTGAGAGGAAATCCTACAATTGTCACCCAAGGAATATTTAAAGGCCTCGAGGATTTCACCTCAAATTAAGTCTCTACTCGGCGTAGGAGAACAATATGGAAGAAGAGTATCATTACATAAAAATATAGTAAAATTAAATTTTATATAAAAGTTATATAAAAGCCAAAAAAAGAATTTGTCTAGACGGTCTGGAACAGAAAAAGAAACTTTAAAAAGTTGGTCAAATAACAGTCAATTTTTTCGGTCTTGACAAAATAAAAAAGCAATTAGTTATCCAAAACGACGATTAGATATAATGTTGATTTATAATTGCAAATAATATATTATTTTCAGGCCATGACAATTGGAGCTATTAGTTTAGATCTTGATTCCGAAAAAAATTGTTATCTACTCTACATTTATTAATGAAAAAAGAAGCAAATGTCAGATTGAAAAGAAGTGTAGAGATGTGTCTAGACTCTCAAAAAACAAGCCGATGTTGAGACAATAGTTCACATTAACTATCACTTTGACTATTTATTTATTTTGCGTACGCAAGCAGCCCGTTCAAACCTATATAAACTTGCCTACCAAGATGTAAACAAGCAATGGTGGGAATTTTCAGATAGTACGACAATTTTTTTTTGGGTAATTAGTATGGGTTTCTCATTTAGCTACCTACCAATGGGAGATTTACCACCAGGGTTAGTTGTTGGACTGTTGACTCTTTTGAGTGTTGTTCAAACTCTTTATAGAACAAAAGATAAGGTGACAAAGATGAAATGTCTAAAAACGTTGATTATAGATAGGCCGGTAAGTGTGCGACTCGAAGATGTTTTTAGTTACATTGATGATGGATTTAGATCTTATGTAGATAAACCAATCCTTGTTCGTCATATTGTTCGAATAAAAAATTGGGATAAGTTGTGTGGATATTGGGCTAGTGGTGATTTTTCGTTAAACGAAATCCTACAACTGTCACACAAGGAAAATTTAAAGGTATCGATCATTTCACCTCAAATTAAGTCTCTACTCGGCTTATGAGAACAATGTGGAAGAAAAGTAATTCATTTAGGACTAGATGTACAACAACTTGTATTCCCTTAAAGCTGTAGAAATGTAGGAAACAAAGTTACCAAATAATTCAACTGTTTTTCTTATCTACTGCATTAATTTCTTCAGTAGACCTGACAATCGATTTTGATTCCAATAAATTACTCTAGATTTAATTGATCAAGCAATAATTTTAATACACTTTTGAATTATAGCTAAAAGTTTATATCACTTGCACACTCAAATTAGTCAAAAGAATATTTTTTCACAACAATTTTTAGCCCTCGAATAAGATTAGAAGACTCACACTAATAAAATAAGTCATAGGGAGAACATAACTCCTCCTTAAAGTTGATGGTAAAAACATGAGCTTATTAACTATTAAAACATTAAAATAGATGGTATGAAACAAGATTGTAACACATGGATATTCATCCTGTAAACTCTTGTCAATAGAGTCCAAAACTAGAGAGACAACTTATTCAAAGTGTACCTTTAATTTTAACTCGATGATGTTGATGTCTGAATATTTTCTAATTTTATAATACAAAAATAAATTTCAAGATATTTTATATATCTAATATATTAATAAAGGGAGTAATATCTTCATTGAATAGTAGAGGTGTAAGTTTCGTTTTCGGTTCGGTTTTGGGGTAAAATCGAAACCGAAATAAATCCGATTTTCACATTTCAAGTCCAAAATCAAGACCAAAATTTATATCAAAGCAAACCGAAATTACAAAACCAAAACCAAACCAAATCGAAAAAAATGAATTATTAAAAGATGCAATTTTTTTCCAAATCTTAAAATACTAAAGTTTAAATCATCAAACATAGAAGAATTACTTAAAATCACAGCCAATGAAGTGAGGATCCTTACAGTGGTGAATTAGCAACTGGAGAAAAAATATGCTTATAATTCTTTCCCTTCAGTTGCTTGTCACCTCTTGTAACCAGTCTAGCCTTCAACCTTTCTTTAGTGCCATCTGGTCTCATCTTAGTTTTGTAGACCCATTTGTTGTCTATTGCTTTCACACCCCTGGGAGGTATGAGAGCATCCAAGTTTCTTGTCTTTTCTAGAGCTTCAATATCTTTGGACATTGCTTCCCCCCATCCTTGATGCTGTAAGGCTTCTTTGTAACTTTGTGGTTCTAATATCTGCAATACATTGTTCAAGTAACAAATATATTCCTTGGAAAATTGTTCCACTCACTCCAGGAAACACTTCCACATTAAAGATTGAAGATCTGCTTGTTTTGTTTGGGGCGCATCATCATAACTACAAGAGGTAAAGAGTTAACTGTTAGTTTCAAGGCGTCCTCTTTCTGAGGATTCAGCAAAGGAAGAATGTGTTCCTTGAATACAACATCCCTGTTGACAAAGAGTCGTTTCTTGTCAATGTCATACAGTTTGTATCCCTTTTGAGTATAGGGATACTTTACAAAAATGCTTTTGATACCCTTCTCTTCAAACTTGTCACCTTTTTTTCATGCTTGCTTGCATAACATAAACACTCAATCACTCTTAAGTGATCATAGTTAGGTTTCCTGTTCATCAGTCTCTAAAATGGAGTCTTCCATCCTATTATATCCAATGAGTAGCAGCAAGAATACACTCCTCCATAGGAATTTGGGAAGTCCAACATGTAATCTTAGTCTCAAGAAGCAACTTGTGCTTCCTCTAACCCTCTCATTCTGTTGAGTAACTCCAGGCATCTTCTTTGATGTACAATCCCTTTCTCACTCAGGGTGTCTCTACATTATTCTTGAACTATTTTAGTTCCATTGTCACTCCTTATGCACTTCATTTGTTTCTCAAACTCAGTCTCAACATCAGCCAGGAAACCTATAATTATGTTCTTGAATTTCTCTTTGCTACTCAAAAGCGGAGTCCAAGTTACTCTACTATAGTTAGAAAGTAACTTACTCCTGAAATAGCTTTACTTTATATGGTTCCCCATAGGTCCATATGGACCAATATAAAGGGTCCAGCTGCAATATTGTTGCTAACATTAAAAGGCAACTTATGATGTTTGGCAAGATGACAATCAAATGCTTGCAATCAAGAAAATCCAAATATTTCATTTTTGACAATGAACTGTGTTCGAGTCTTGCATGCATTAAAGCTAGCCTATTCAAGTGTGCAGACTTTGTTTTAGCATTAGCAACAAGAACATTGTTCTTTACATTCTCATTTTTTGCTTCTTCTCTTCTTGATCTTTCTTGAAACTTGTAGAGACCATTCTCTCCTTCTCTATTTCCTAACTTCTCATCAATATAGAGGTCCTGGTACACACAACCATTTTTGTCAAATTTCACCTATATACTTCCTTCTTCCACAAATTCTATGATATAGAACATTTGTTAACTTAATTCTAGGTATCAAGTTCACGCTTCCCATTTGAAACAGCTTTTTCATATTCCCGTCAGGGAAGCTTGAACTTACAACATTCTCCAAATTCTTTAGATCTCGAAATACTTTGATGTTTCCAGCCATGTGGTCAGAACCCCCTGAATCAACAATTCATGATTCATAATCAAAAGTTTCATTAAAGTTTTCTACACTGGACATAGTGATTTTACGTGCAAAGTTGCTCAACGTAGCAGACCCTCCTTTCTCCTTGACTATCAGAGAATGCCTTCTTTACCTCCTTTACAACTGTGGAGATTAATTTGGGATCTGGTATGCTGTTGCTACCACTTCCAGCTTCATAGAACTCTTCATCATCAAGAGGAGTCTCACTCCTTGCATTCTGTGCTTGCATTTCCACATGTCTAGCTAATTTGGTCCTCCTGCTTTCTAGAGATCCTTGAACTATTGAGGAGGTCTATTAATATTGAAACATTCAGCTTTTACATGACCTCTCAAGCCACAATCTCTCCTTTGACATTCCTTTCCATCTTGCTTCCTTACTTGAAAAGCACTCACTTCTGTCATTTCATTGCTCGTACCTGCAATCACTTCCTTCTGCTTTTATACTTGCTACACCATGTGGAATGCTTTGTTAACAGTAGGCAAGGAATCCATTCCCATGATGTTACCTCTCAATATTCTCATAGTCTGGATTTTAATCCCATCAAGAAATCTATCAGCTTGTTTCTCTCCATCAATTCCATCAGCTTCTTGTGTAGATTGCAATGCATTTCCCACATTCACATGTCGGAAAGTTGTAACTGCTTGTATGTCATCCCAGTAGACTCTAAGTTTGCAATAATATTCAGAGTCACTCAACTTAACCTGCGAAGCTTAGTAACATTTCTTTTCAACCGATAGAGTTGAGGAGCATTGCTCTCTTCATATCTTTCTACCAACTGATTCCATAGTTCCTTAGCAGTTCCTACAAGCATTGAACTCTGAGCCAATCTAACACTCATAGACTTAACCATATAATCATTCCTTACCCATGACTAAATTCTTTCGACCCTACTGCAGGTTTTCACAAGATCCATCAATAAATCTTATCAGCACCCAAAGCCATTTTAACATGCCTACTCAAATTGAGAAAATTACCTCCATTAAACAACATTGTTGTGTAATGGATCAACCCGGAGACTAAATCACACAATAAAGGCAGAAACTTTTAGAGAGAAAGGTTTGATATATTACTGAAATCAAGGTTACAAATTCACAACTTTCGAGGAGCTGGGTTCCTCTAAATACAAGCCAAAGCTCAATAATATTCTGAATAGTGAATACCTTTCCCTCACTACCTTACATTTATTTATAGGCCAACCCTAGGGATACTCTCTGCCAACGGTATTATTCTAATAAAAAAGGACAAAAAGCAGATGTAAATAACAAAATAGCTGAGGTGCCAATGATTGCCAATAATTGCCCACTCAATTCCTTACTGCCAGCGCAACCTTTTTTCACTGATTCCCTGGTTTGCCCTTGGGTCTTCTTGCATAAGTGAACCTTATTGGTGGAATAGGTGCATTCATGACATGTTAGTTGCATATGAGGATTGTTCGCATTTGACAGGAACAGTGGTATAATCTGTGCTCCAGCATCTCCAGGTTCATCTTCTTTTGCTGCCATTTCAAAACAACTTATAATCTTCAGTTTTCTTGAAGAAAATAAATTATCAGCTGTGTTTGACCTTACAGCTCTAATACCATGAAGAAAGTTGAAAACTTTTTGATGATTTTCTCACAAGGCTTAATCTTTCTTTGTGTGTTTTCTCTCATTCACCAAAACGTCGCAATATTTTCTTACAAGCATCAACTAAGGATCCTACCTAATGTGACTATATATGCATAAACCTTAACCAGATAGAAACTAGAAAGCTGTCCTACTTTACAGCTGTACAACAAGACAAAAAAAATGTTTAAGTATGAAAGCTATGATGTATACTGTACTAAGCAGAATGTAATGCAAGGCTATTCACATGAAATAACTTGCTGTAATTTCTTCAGTTATCTATCTGTTACTTTTTGCTTAGATACATATGGTGAGTTGGTGATTAGTAACTACTACCTCCGTTTCATATTAATAGTTACACTTTCACTTTTGACACTATTTACAAATTTCCCTTTGACTATCATTTGTGAATTATGGTTAAGAGAAAATATAGTCAAGTGGGGTTTTGTTTGATTCGTCTCGATATGTAGTTTTAGAATATCGACTTTTTATATTTTTACAAATACAAAATTAGAGATATAAAAGCTCAAAGTAGTACATCGACATGCGTGAAAAGTGTAAGTGTGTAGATTAATATGAAACGGAGGTAGTACATACTAACTTGTCTAGTTGCTTTGGGAACATAACAATTGTGTTATATTCTTTGTAGTTTCAATAATTACTGACCACACCAATATAATTATTGAATGCTTTGTTATTTCAGGATATGGACCAGGAAATTTATGACTTCGGTTACCCTGGTGTTCCCGGAACATCTATGCTTGAGGTGTTCTCTGTGAGTTTCACCAAGACAACCAATGATGATAGCCATAGGCGTTCTGAACTTTATGGCACAATTCATGTCGCTCAAGGACAGGGTGATCATTTTGTAATCTATGACCGTGAGCCTGAAATTTCTGAATCAAAGAAGTCAAATGAGACTATAACTCTAACAGGCCCTCCCCGTGTTATTCCAGCCGTGAAAGACTTCTCTATATTTCTATATCTTAAAGACAGGTATCGTCGAGACCTTAACAACAGCAGTGGGAAAGATGAAGGTGAAGATGAAGATCTTGAGATCAGCAATGGGAAGATCTGTTGGAATTGGAATAATAGTAAAATGGAATATTATTGTGACAAGCTCCTATCAATTAATGTTCCAGGTCGGGATGGGTTTGCAACAATGCATTTTGCAGTATTCAATGTTGCTATAGAGGCTGAAGTGCAGGTTTTGCTTGAAGGAAATAATGAGCAGGATAATATTAATTCAGAATTCTATGGAACAATATTTGCTTATTATGGGAGATCAGTTGATTACTCCAGCAGCGATCAAAAGGAATATTTTCGAACTACGTCCTCAACAGGTCTGCAGGTAACTGCGCAATGGTGAAACTACCTAAGAAACGGCCTGGGAATCCTATTCCGCTGTTAAGATCTAAGCTGGCTGTGCCGGCATATGCGTCCCTTGTGATTGAAGTAGTTTTGTTTTCTGGTGATTCATATGTTGAGATTCTGAGAGAGGAAACTACAGAGATACTGGCTGGAACACGTTATGAAGAATATGCAGAGGGAAAAGGTCTTAGGGCTGAAGTGAAGGTTCGGTGGAAACCTCCCTATGCAAGGGAGTATTTCAAATATGCTTGATGCAATGTGTTTCAAGTGTATTATTACTCGTTTAACGTACAAATGGTATGCCATTATCTTCATGTAATTGGGAAGGGTATGGTGCTGCTTCGTCTAATTATCTGTTTATCTAAGTGCTTTGTTTTGCATAAATTTGGTGACAGCCTTGGGTGGGTTTTTTTTGTATGATATCTTTGAAATGGAGATCACTCAGTTAAGCAAAGTTTTTTCTATAACCTTTTGCTTACCTACCTTTAGCAATACTTTCTCCCTTTTTTTAGTTTTACCCAAAGAAAAGAACATGTATATCTAGGATAGTCGTATAATGGTTATGATGACTAATCTCAAACAAATTACCGGAAAAAGAATTAGTACATTTGATGGTTCTGTACGACATGGTGAAATGTCCAAATCCTCGAACTATCAAGTGATCCACCAAATTTCAATTATTTATAGGAAAATTTATCAGAAATAATATTTTAAATACAAGTTTTTGTGAGAACAACCTTTTATAAAAAATCTGGCAAAATAAAACCTTAAAAATAAATTTTTTTTTTTGTGAGGAACGACCCTAACCCATTTTCCGGACATTGACCAAGTATTTTGCTGCTTGAATTCACTAAAATCAAGTAATCAAACATAGCAAGACACGTAATCCACATTTCTTGGTTTCAGCTCGGTTTCCCTTCATATACTGATGAAGCCAACATGGAAAAATATTTGGTCAACGTCAAAAAATGGAGAAAAACAAGGTTGAAACATAAGGGATGCAGTTCACGTACACTCCACATGTTTGGTTTTAACGAGTCAACGCTAAAAAATGCTTGGTCAATGTCGGAAAATGGATCTACGTTATTCCTCGCAAAATATTTTCTTCTTAAGGTTTTATTTAGCCAGAGTTTTTTTAAAATGTTGTTTCTCGCAAACAATTGTATTTAAAAGGTTATTTCTGACAAATTTTCCTTTTTTTACTAGAATGATTAGACGTAAATTTTGAAGAAATTGGAAGTTGATTTGCTTCCGCCTCCGGTTCATTCTTATGTCCATTCTAGGCTTCTAGCTCTAAGAAACTCCAAAAGACATCTTTTGTTTTTTCTTTGTTGCTTTTAATAATAAGAACATATTAGTTATTTATTAGTGATGTTAATTTCCACCAATGGGCAAAGCATAGATTATGCACTACGGTGCACAATGCTCATTGTGCATTCAAAAAGAACATACCATTTATATAAAAGAACACGAACTTTTTTCAACAACTTTTCTACTTTAAAAAGAATACATAACTTAAAATTAAAGAACATGTAAATCTATATTTATAAAGAACATATAGTAAATGAACATCTACGCTTAAGGTAAAAGAACATAGGTCTTTTAAATTTAAATTTGAAAAGGGAATCTTGAGTTGCAAAATTTAAGGAAACAAATAACAACAATTTTAAAAAAAAAATATAGACTCTAAAATTGATAAAACGACGTAGTTTAGAAGAGGGTGCACCATGCGCTACATGTAGGGGTGTTCGCGGTTTGGGTTGGTGCGGTTTGGGATGTAACCCAACCCAAACCGCAAATATACGGTTTGACATTTTCCCAACCCAAACCGCACCGTACTTTTGTCCAAACCAAACCAAACCGAACCGCGCAAAACGGTTTGGTGCGGTTTGGTTTGCGGTTTAACCATTTTTTCCTCCGCGACATTAATTTTGTAATTTAAGAGTAAAAAAAAAATTGTTAATAATATAACGAGTCCAAATAAATATGAAGTTGACTTCATAATTAAACATAAATAATAGTTTATCAAAAGTGTCCAAGTTCTTTACCTCAAACTTCTTTTTTCAGTTGTATACTTGTATGCCACCTTGTTAAGTGTATTTTAAAAAATCAAAATAGTTAATTTTTTTAAAAAAAAATCATATAAAATTGCGGTTTACGGTGCGGTTTCGGTTTACAAAAATTAAAACCCAACCCAAACCGCAAACCGCGGTTTGCTTGAAATCATAACCCAAACCGCAATTTTGAAACCGCAAACCAACCCAAACCGCGAAAAAACGGTTTGGGTTGCGGTTTGGTGCGGTCCAGACCGCACTCTGAACAGCCCTAGCTACATGCACTTGGGTGCATGTACTTATTTGCGTCCAATGGGAAAGAATTCTTCAACTAGAGTTGTAAAATAAACTTCAAAATATGATTAGTGTCCTTCTATAAAGAATTTGCAAAGTATGCTCGTGATTGGGGCCGGTGGGTGCTGGACACTACATAAAATGTTAGGGTTTTACTTTAATACCGCAAGTGAACGATGTTGTAGCACATACGGTCGAACTCAGGGAGGTGCAAGATTAAAAAACTAGTTGATTTTAGACTATGAAACAACTACACAATTCAAATATCAAGAAAAATCTATGTAACTAATAACAAAATATGACAAACTCGATGAATATGATAATTAAAAACACTAAGATTAAGCGTCACCACTAATATGAATGACCAAAACATAACTCACATCCCAGTTATTCAATTATAGCTTAGACGAGATTGACATTCATCTATGACTCAGCAATAAAGCACAGTTGCAAATCGAAACTAAATCCTTAGTAATTCATCAATACCTAGAACTCACTTTCGTGATAGTAAAAAGCCTAACTAACATGTATGACTCCTATTTTCATGGCTTACACACATAATTAGAAGCATTAGGAACCAATGTCAAGCAATTCTTAATTCTAGTTCTCACCTATTTTCAAAGGAGAATTCAAATCAATGACAAGATTATCTAAATTAAGACCCAACTTTCGTTGATGAACTCCATTAATAAAATAACAATTTTTTTTTTTTTGACAAGAGCTAAAACTAACCCAAAACAAATCAAGGAGAAGAACGATAGATTCTAACTAATTTGTGAGCACATTTAACTTGGTCTCTAGAGACCTTAAAAACCATACATAAAGAAAGTGAGCCTGCCAATTTGAGTATATGTAGTATCGTCCATCGAAGAGCTGTATTCATCGAACCTTTGTCTTTTAAAAGTTGGATACTACCTTTGGAATCTGTTAGGATCTTAACAGAGCAAAGATCGTGTTGAATGATCCATTGAAGACATAGAAGGAGTGTTTGAACCTCAGCTTGTAAGGCATTTTTAGCAAGAAAATTACCACCACCAGAAGATTGCTGGTGATGGTCATTGGCACACATAAACCAACCAGCTCCTGCTCGTTTTGTATTTGGCAAGTCTCGGGGTGGTAGAATTTCGTGGGGTGGATTTTTCTCTCACTTAGAGCCATATACCGCTCTTTATGTGAGGGATTGGGTAGTTTAAGGGGTGGCACATTGACAGAGGGTGGTAGGGGTGGGGGGGTGGGGGTGGGGGGTGCGGGTGTGGATGTGGAGGCTTGGACCTTGTGTTTTTTGGATGCCCTAACCATTTTCACACCGAATTTACTTCAAGGGATGTAACACCCAACAAAAACACTCAATCACAACAAGAGCCAAGGCTAAAAGCACAAAGAATAAAAATGCAAATCTAACCACCCTAAGTGCTTAAACCAACACACAAATCACCACAAGTTGTCCTAACATAGTCTATCAAATAAAGGTTCACCAAATTTATACACCAATTAATTTGCCACTTATCAACAAAATCACATATACTCCAACACTAAACTATCAACCTAAATTTCAAAACACACAACAACAATTCATCAAAAAGTTCATAAAATTTTCACCAATTCACATAGCAACCACAAATTCACCACATTGTTCAATTTATTGACAATTATCTAATAGAGAAAGAAAAATAAAGGGAATAAAGGGGAGTAAAAGAGAAGTTACCCCTAGAGTATGAAATACTCTAAAATTTCACCAAATATACTTGAAACCTTTGCCTTTTATTCTGCCACAAGGAAAAACAATGGAGAGCACGCGAGAAGAAACCCGGCGCCCCCGTGCTGGTCTTCCGCCTGGAGTTTCACAACTTGTGCGGAGCGCCCGTGCTAGGTTATACGACGCGCCCGCTTTGTTGACTTCTTGCACGAGTCTGGCATGGTTTGTACAGCGCGCCCGCGCTGGTGTACGTCGCGCGACCGCGCTGTTCACATTTTAGGTGGTGCTAAACATTCTGCCTGACGAAAAAAAGGCCGGAGAGCCCGCGCTATAACACATGGCGCTCCCGCGCTGTTGTTTTTCTTTTGGGCTAAGGGAAGCCTATTTAGGCGGGGCGCCCGCGCTTGGGTACACCGCACACCCGCTCTGTTGTTCTTTTGTCGCCATCTCTTTTCAGCTTTGAAAAGTTCACTACAAGAATCAAGAAAACAAATTAATAGAACATGATCTTAATAATTAAGATCCAAGATCAAACAAATAAATAAACGAAAAAAAGATTAAGGAAAATAGAAAGTTAGAGCAAAGAGATAAGAAATTGGAAAATGTTCGGGTTGCCTCCCGATAAACGCCTCTTTTAGGGTCATGGCTCGACCGTGCTACTAAGTCGTCACTCATTGGCGGTAATGGAGTCGAATTCGTCAAGATAAACGGCATGAGTCTCCTCCATAGGGGCACCTTCATAGTAAATATTCAAACGTTGACCATTTACCTTAAATGGTGTTGTGTCTTCTCCTCCAATCTCAATCGCTCCATCGGGAAAGACTTGTTTCACTACAAAAGGTCAGCTCTATCTTGACTTGAGCTTACCCGGAAACAACTTCAATCGGGAACTGTAGGGCAAAACCTTATCCCCAATCTTGAATTCTCTGTTGATAATATGGCTATCGTGCCAAGCTTTTATTCTCTCCTTGTAGATCTTTACATTCTCATATATATATGCATTTCTTCTCAATTCATCTAGAGCATTAATGTCAAGAAGCCTCTTTTTCCCAGAAGCTTGTAAGTCAAAGTTCAAGAATTTAATCGCCCTATGTGCTCGGTGCTCAAGTTCCACCGATGACATGACTTACTATAAACAAGCTTATAAGGCGTGGTCCCCATAGGGTCTTGAAAATGGTCCGGTAAGCCCAAATAGCATCGTATAACTTGAGAGACCAATCTTTACGGAATCTATCCACCGTTTTCTCAAGAATCATCTTCACCTCCCTATTAGATATTTCAACTTGCCCACTTTTTGGGGGTGGTAGGCTAGTGCGATCTTGTGCCTTACACCATACTTTGCAAGAAGAGCTTGGAAGGACTTCTTTGCAAAGTGAGAGCCTCCATCACTAATCGTGGCTTGAGGCACACCAAAACGAGGGAAAATGACCTTCTTGAACAACTTTATTACTACCTTTGAGTCATTGGTGGGTGATGCAAATGCTTCCACCCACTTTGACACATAGTCAACGACAATCAAGATATAATTGTTTCCACATGAAGAGGGGAAAGGGCCCATGAAGTCAATGGCCCATACATCAAAGATTTCAAGCTCCAATATGTTGTTCAAAGGCTCTCCTTCAACTACCTCACTCACAAACTCAATGTTCATTTCACTCTTCTCAACGAAAAAGCAATTGAATTTTTTGGCACCCTAGATTTATACGTTTTTCTACAACTTGGAAAGAAATACAAGTTGTTTTACATCGATGAATCACTCTTTTGAGTCTTTTCCAACATTCTTCTCATAAGGCGCGTAGAGACATAATTTGAGTCCGAAATCCTCGAGGCCTTTGATTTCTCCTTGTGCTATAATTGGGGAATCATTTGGCAATGAAAAATTATCATCAGCCCAATATTCACACAACTTTTCCCAATTTTTGATTCGGACAATATGGCGAATAAGGATCGGTTTATCCACATAATGTCTAAATCCATCATCGATATACCTAAAAATGTCTTCAAGTCGCGCACTTTCTGGCCCATGTATAATCAAAGTTTTGAGGCATTTCATCTTTGTCGCTTTATCTTTTGCTTTATAAAGACTTTGGACCGCACCCAAAAGAGTAAACGGTCCAACATGAAACCCTGGTTCAAGATCTCCCATCGACATGTAGCTAGACGAGAATCCCATACTAAGTACCCTAGGAATTTTTGTCTCACTATCAGAAAATTCCCACCATTGATTGTTGTCATCTTGGTAGGCAAGTTTGTATAGGTTTGAACGGTCTACCCGGGTGTGCAAAACAAAATTGTATTTACAGTGATAGTCAATGTGCACGAACTCAATTTCGGCTTGTTTTTTTGGGTAGTAAAGGCACGCCTCTACACTTCTCTTCAATCTGACATTTGCTTCTTATTTCACCAATAAATGTAGAGTAGATATTACGATCTTCGGAATCAAGATCCAAACGAATAGCCCCATCCGCCATGGCCTGAGAGTTCATTTTAGTACAATAAATTCAGTTCACTATATATCAACATCATATCTAATTTGAACTTCAAATAAATTACCTCAAATAAGTTCAGCTTAGCAAATATAAGTTCACTTTAGTAAAAATCAATAAACTATATAGAGAGAAAACAACAGAGGATTGATAAGAATAAGTTCAATAAGTGAATAATAAATTCAGATCGGTTACAATAAATTCAATTCATTAAAATTAAGTGAGGTGACTAAATTCTTTTCTTGTCACCATTTTA
Organism: Beta lomatogona; assembly: GCA_947646795.1. Lineage (NCBI taxonomy): Eukaryota > Viridiplantae > Streptophyta > Magnoliopsida > Caryophyllales > Amaranthaceae > Beta > Beta lomatogona. Next base: position 421,397 of record CANSNZ010000857.1, on the reverse strand, counting down.
TAAGAATATATATAGACACATATATAATATGAGTTGAGGTGTATGCATGTGTAATCACACATTCTAGTTTTAGGTCTATTGAGTTCTAATAAGTTCAAATAAGTTCCAATCAAGTGCAATAAGTTCTAATCAGGTCTAAACAAATCCGATAAGTTCCAATAAGTTTCAATTAGGTCTAATAAGTTTAAAAAAGTTGATAACAAATAGATTAATGTGAAATGTATAATAATTGGTTGATTATTATTAGAAAAATAATATGTTAACAATTAGCAAAATCCAATGGTAATTGGTGGTTGATTGTTATAAGAAAAGTTCAATGTTATTACTACAATATAACGATAGATTTTGGTCAAATAGGGGTAACATTAATTATAACTATAATCATAATCTAAATGTTTTACAAATCATTTTGTAGCTGATTTATGAGATTAGTCACTTGTTAGTGGATTCAATATTTGCATTAGATGTTTAGTATGGAAGAAATATGCAAAACTTACGTACTTCTAAAGTTTTATAGAAGTATATTTCTATTTCATTACAATAATGCGCTAGATTTCTCTAAAACTGATTTTTTATTCCGCACTTTAAGAAATATAATTAATAATACTAACCATACAATTAATTTATAATTACCAATATATTATGGTCCGACACAAGTTTTAGAGATGCGCGTAAGAAGTAGTGATCACCACAACTTTATTTGTAGATGATCAATAAAAAGGGTAGAATATTTAAAAGTGAATGGGCAAATGACAAAAAGGAAAATCTATTCATGAAAAACTTACCAAATGAAAAAAGATGGTGGGCGCATATTGGTTGTAAGAAGACTAGAAGAGTCGGTCAAAATTTTGGCTTATCAAACAAAACGACGACGACAAATACACATAAATTAAGTAGAAACATGGCGGACCAGCTGTATTTATATGAGTCCAATGCAAAAAAAAATGTAGGTTGAGTCTTAGAAATAGTTCAAATCATTATGAGAATACATGTTAATCGGAGTCCTAGAAATAGTTCAAATCATTATGAGAATACATTTTAATCGGAGTTAGAATGTTATTAAGTGTATTGTAAGTTATAACTAGTTATTGGATTAGTTATTGGCTTAGACATTGTCCAATTCTTTGCATTGCAATTAATTGATGGTCAACGATTCATTTAATGGAAGAGAGAAATATATAATCTTATATAATATGGGATGAAAATTAGATGCATATAATTTGAGAATGCAATTTTACTCGAAATATCTTCTTCTTCTTTTAAAAAATTTTTGTTTTATAAATTGGTTAACCAACAATTAAATTGCTAATGTCAAAATAGTTTATTTGTTAGTTAAAAACTAGACTCACTTCAAAAAAAAAAAAAGGTTAGAAACTATATTTTACTTTTGATGGCTCATTTAGAAAGCAGTAATGCATGGAGGCAATTGTGATAACTAATACTCCTATATATCAGTTGAGTTTTGTAAGATTATGATAATACGAATTCATCCTGAAAACTCATGTAAACATTATGATAATACGAATTCTTCTTCTTTTTCATCTCTTTTAAATTTGTTATCCATTACCACTTTAAATATTGTATTGATTGAGATTTCTTCGTATAAATTATATATGATTTCACTGTCCCTATTACCACTTTAATCGTCTTCCAACAAGGCATAACATTGAGTTACAAAGGTGATAATTTTTGTTGGTTAAGTTTTCTCACGGAAAAAAGTGGCTTTACTAAATAAATAGTCCCATTTTCTTTATATTTAAGCCTTGTCCAATTCACCTCCAAGTATTAATATTCAGTAAAAATAATTTCATTTCCGCAAATAGAAAGTACAGTAAAAAAATTTATAAACTATATAAGTGAAAACTGTAGAAAATAGCTATGAATAAGTTCAATTGAGTGAAAAGTAAGTTTATATTAGTTAAAATAAATCTAATTCATTAAATAGGAGGTGAAATGAACAAGGGCACATTTTTTTTTTCTTATCACCATATCTTAATAATCTCTATCGACACGTATATAATATTTAGTTTTTTGGATTGCTATGAGGAATAACCTCTCAGCTTGCTCTCGCACAAGCCCAATCCAGATGCCCTCGCACTTGAAAGGAGGGAGGAATGGTAAGGAAAACCTTCCTCCATACACTACTGACTTGGTGGGGTTCGAACCCCTAACCGTGAGGTCATGAGGTGGAATCCTCATCAAGTGAGCCAAGCTTGGTATCGATGCGTATATAATATGAGTATCTTTGCAATTAGAAGATATCAAGTTCCACTAAAAGTGATCATGGGCTGGGCCGGACGGGGTGGGTTTTGTACTGGAAAAGTGGCCTTTCGAGATAAAGCTTTAAGCCAGACAGGGTTTGGCACCTCATGCCGATTTTTTCATGCCAATACCCGCAAATTCAGATCAAACCAAGCGGACTTTACAAGTCATTTTCAGACGGACCAAAGTTTAGACTAAAATTTATAAATGGGTTGTGCATGACCCGTCTTTTTTCCCGAAAACGGGTCAAGCCAGGCCCGAATTATTGGCCGAAATGTCATGTGCAAAACCTGCTAATCTTTAAGTCAGGGCGAGTAATTATTGATCACATCTATGTTCTATGAAATTATTATCAAATGAGGGAGATATGAATACCTTTTTATTTATTTATAAATATCGTGGGTAGAAGATAAGTGCTAATTAAAAGATGCATTTGTCACAATAAGGACATCGATTAAATACCGTAAAACTTTACATATGACCTGTTTGGTTAGTGATAATAAATAGCGGTAATGGTAATGAAATTTAGTGTAAGTTTGTAAATAAGTTATCTTGTCAATAACCATGGGAATGAAACTTTATTACAAAATATGGGTTAATTTCCCTTTATAAACTTTCATTACCATCCAATGCCACCTCTCCAAGTGACAATGCATAGTAATGAGATTTTAGGAAGAAAATGGATATACTGGGATGAAATAGCATAATCCATAGGTAATGACATTAGATTTCTAGTACAAATTTACACTATAATTCATTACCATTTCCATCATTTATGGCTTCTTACCAAAAGGGCCGATAGTGTAATGCTTTTTCAACGGAAGAACAAAGGTAATAACAATGTTATAAAAGGCCAAACCTAACGCAAGGCTTTAGGTGTCTTTTCAATTGAAATTTAGTCCTTCCTCATCTAATAGTATGAATCGATGCACGATAACTTAATGTGTACCAATTATCACAAGATATATCAGTTATTATTTGATACAATCACTTTTTATATAACATAGTCATTTTTTGTATAGTCAATTTTTGTACGATACAATCAGTTTTCTTTGTTATTGTCAGTTTTCATGTGAAAATAGTTAGTTTGGGTTCACAATAAATTATTTCGAACCTGATCCACCCAAGACTTGTTGTCTAGCTAAGATAATTTTTGAATTTTTGAGTTACTTCTCGTGACTCTTTCATTCCGCATAGCCTCTGCTTCACTGAATTGAACTTAATTCTGCACAAATAAATAAATAAATAAATTATATTTTCAGCATACTCAAGAAAAAGCCATTACTTGCATGCTTAGAATATGAAGTATATCTTAAATTGTGTTCTATTTAATTATTTCTAGAAAAAAAAAAAGCTATATTAAATTTATATAAGTTCATATATGTTTTTGATAAGTTCCAACAAGTTCTAACTTCTTATAAAATAGGTTATTTCAATGAATCCAACACCTTATAAAATAAGCTTCAATAAAGTTAGATAAGTGAAGTTCATATAAGCAAAAAGGCTTATAAAAAGGTTATATTGTATGTACCTGAAAAAAATCAATGACGAGAGAATCTGAGGCTCAACTAGCAACTCAAACAATCTGAGACACCAAGTAGCAACTCGATCAATCACCCCTGACCCAACAACTACCATTAACACAAAATCAATTGCTAAGAAGCAATAATTAACTAAAGCAAAAAATCTAAAACCCTCATATCCACAAATTCTCATTTTAACATAAAACAATGGTCAACCCTTTGAATTTTTTTTGAGCCACTGACTGCCATAATAAATAAATTTTTTGATGCTTTAAGCTGCCACGATGGGTGTGACGGGGCTAAGTGATGGTGCAAAAAATAAATTCATGGTTCTTTAATTACTGCAGGATTCCAGATAAAACTAATTTCACAAATGGAGAAGACACAAACATAACTAACACGAAAGACAAACTAACTAAGAGCACAATGAATAAATTGAGATAAATAATGAAGTACATAGCTCGAGGATCCCCTAAACATTAGCAATCCAATAAAGGGGAAACCTGTCTCAATACCTATTATACTTATTGATCAAGGAGCATTAGAACTCCCAATACCTTAAATTAATAAATACAACAAGAATTTACTAAATTCTACATCCATTTTGACGAATTGCAAGTCAAAGAAGGAATTGATCCGAACAGGTATGAATTCCAATGAATAAAATTATGAGAAATCACATAGAATTGCAAGTCAAAGAAGGAATCGAGCAGGTATAAACTCCAATGAATAAAATTATGATAAATTATAGAGAATTGCAAGTCAAAGAAGGAATCGAACAGGTATGAAATCCAATGAATAAAATTATGAGAAATCACATAGAATTACAAGTTAAAGAAGGAGAAAATTATGAGAAATCGCACAAAACATAAGCTGGAATGATGAATTGCAAGAATTGCATAAAATCGTAAGAAAATCACAAGAAAACTAGGTCGACCAATGAATAAAAATAATGAGAAATCGCACAAAACATAAGATGGAATGATTAATTGCAAGAATTGCAGAAAATCGCAATAATAATCACAAGAATTCTAGGTCGACGAGCCGAAATGAAATTCGCAAGCAATTTTAGCGTAAAGAAATTTCACAAGATTCGCAGCGGAAATTCGAACCAAAAATTCGCAGAAATTTCATCGAGGTATGATTAATTACCTCTTGAAATTGAGGTGATGAACGAAGATGAAGCAGATAATCAGGAGCGAAAAATCCAATCTGATACCAGAAGCAATTTTAGCGTAAAGCAATTTCATAAGATTCGCAGCGAAAATTTGAACTAAAAATTAGTAGAAATTTCATCGAGGTATGATTAATTACCTCTTGAAATTGAAATTGAGATGATGAACGAAGACGAAGCAGATAATCGGGAGCGAAAAATCCAATCTGATACCAGAAGCAATTTTAGCGTAAAGCAATTCCACAAGATTCGTTGCGGAAATTCGAACCAAAAATTCGTAGAAATTTCATCGAGGTATGTTTAATTACCTCTTGAAATTGAGGTGATCAACGAAGACGAAGCAGATAATTAGGAGTGAAAAATGCAATCTGATACCTAAAGCTTTACCGATTACTAATGGCAGCTAGATTGATTTGAGAGTGTCCGAGAGTAAGAGGAAAGATCAGAGAGCTAGAGAGAAAAAGAGAAAAAGACAATTTTTTTTTTGGGTAATTAGTATGGGTTTCTCATCTAGCTACCTACCAATGGGAGATTTACCACCAGGGTTAGTTGTTGGACTGTTGACTCTTTTGAGTGTTGTTCAAACTCTTTATAGAACAAAAAGATAAGGTGACAAAGAGGAAATGTCTAAAAACGTTGATTATAGATAGGCCGGTAAGTGTGCGACTCGAAAATGTTTTTAACTACATTGATGATGGATTTAGATCTTATGTAGATAAACCAATCCTTTTTCGTCATATTGTTCGAATAAAAAATTGGGATAAGTTGTGTGGATATTGGGCTAGTGGTGAATTTCGTTAAGCATAAATCCTACAACTGTCACACAAGGAAAATTTAAAGATCTCGAGCATTTCACCTCAAATTAAGTCTCTACTCGGCTTATGAGAACAATGTGGAAGAAAAGCGATTCATCTTGGACTAGATGTACAACAACTTGTATTCCCTTAAAGCTGTAGTTAATTCAACTGTTTTTCTTATCTACTGCATTAATTTCTTCTGTAGACCTGACAATTGGTTTTGATTCCAATAAATTACTCTAGATTTAATTGATCAAGTAATAATTTTAATACACTCCTGAATTATAACTGAAGGTTTATATCACTCGTAACACTCAAATTAGTCAAAAGAATATTTTTTTCACAACAATTTTTAGCCCTCAAATAAGATTAGAAGACTCACACTAATAAAATAAGTCATAGGGCGAACATAACTCCTCCTTAAAGTTGATGGTAAAAACATGAGTTTATTAACTATTAAAACTTTAAAATAGATAGTATGAAACAAGATTGTAACACATGGATATTCATCCTATAAACTCTTATCAATAGAGTCCAAAACTAGAGAGACAACTTATTCAAAGTGTACCTTTATTAGCTCGATGATGTTAATGTGTGAATATTTTCTAATTTTATAATACAAAAATAAATTTCAAGATATTTTATATATCTAATATATTAATAAAGGGAGGAATATTATCTTCATTGAATAGTAAAGGTGTAAGTTCCGTTTTCGGTTCGGTTTTGGGGTAAAATCGAAACCGAAATAAATCCGATTTTCACATTTCAAGTCGAAAATCAAGACCAAAATTTATATCAAACCAAACTGAAATTACAAAACCAAAACCAAACCAAATCGGAAAAAACGAATTATTAAAAGATGTAATTTTTTTCCAAATCTTACAAATACTAAAGTTTAAATCATCAAACATAGAAGAATTACTTAAAATCACAGCCAAAGTTTAAAATGAAGTACTAGAACAACTAGACAAAATTGATAAACAAAATGAAAAAACTGAAAAAAAAATAAGGAAAATACATAATATTGTTCGGTTCTTCAATCCTCTCGAAAACGTTTCGATGGTCTTATTCTTCTCGAAAATGTTGAGAGCTCTTCGAATTGATAGCAAAAAGCCCAACGTTTCATATGGTGGATTCCATTATACCCCTTTCTTTGTCTGTTTCGAGGTCTCAATTTGTTTCGAGATTCATAAATTGAATGAGGAAAGAGAAATAGTGGAAAGAGAGAGGGGGGTTGAGTGACTAAGGAGATCGAGGGAGGAAGGAAACAGTTGGGGAGGAGAGAGTATGAGGACGGTGGGGGTTTTAGGGTTTCAATTATGAGTTGGTGAATGGTGACTTAGCTCTTAGGGTTTCAGTGGGTTTATGAGAAAAGGAAACGACCTTTGAATAATTAAACCAGCCCACATTTATATGACCCATATATATGTATATTTCGGTTTAGTTTGGTTAAAACCATTTTTTTAAAAATCCAAACCGAACTGATTTCTAAAAAAATCGAACCAAATTACTAATTCGATTTGGTTTGATTCGGATTTCGATTTTTAACCAAATAACTTACGCCCCTATTGATCAGTTTATAAGTCAACCACCCTTGACTTCAGCCCTAAGAGCATCCTCACTTATGATTTGTTAGGGCATCAAAATGAGTCATGGACCTTGCTCAAAGAAAACATTGCATTGCATTCATGGTTTTTTGATATTTCTAATTGGATCATATATACAATGACTCAATCCATATTTGGGTATCATATGACCCAAGCCATGGAATAAGTCATGAAAAAGTATGTGGGCCCCACTGGAAAGCCAACTTTCTTCTAGCTGGGATATACGGTGCCATGTCAGATTTTGAAGAAAAAAATTAGACCAGACCATTCAATTCTTGCCATGCGGGACTGATCAGGGAAAAAAAAGTTGTCTTGTTGCATGATTGATGATACCATCATTATGATATGTTTTTTGGCTTTCTTATCTTCCATTCTATATGCGTTAGTTCGTGTGCGTTATATTAAAAGTTGAATTTGTGGCTGATACTCATATATTTATCTATTCTTTCTGTCATGCATCTATTAAATTATTACCCTCTACTCTCCTCAAGTATCATTTAAGTATTCTTCATGTTAAAACTGTGTTAGCTATTGTTAGTCATACTAATTATTAGGATATCATTTAATAATATATTTAGCTATAATATTCAATTGAATATTAAAAAATATAAAATTTATAAATCGCAATAACAAATCTAAAAATAAAAGAGTATAATGACAAATACTTTCTCCATGCTTTTTCTACTACAACAATGGGTGGGCATGGTTTTTAAGGAAATGAAAAAAATGGGTAGTTAAGTATAGATGTAACACTATAATTAACTAGAGTAGGGGATAAGAAAATCCTACATAAAGTAGGTGCAACTTTATGATGCAATTTGAGTAATTAATTACGGTTTTATTAACATAAAATAAAGGCAATATCGTCAAGTATAGTTGCCTTTTTTACCAAAAGTGGAGTGGTACCAATAATAGATGAAACTACCCAAAGTGGTAATTGTTGCAATTAAAAGAACGGAAGAAGTATGTAAATACAATCAGAGGTGGCAAACGGGTCATACGGGTCGGGTCAACTTTGTATTCGGGTTGCGCTCGAGTTGGGTCCGTTCGGGTACGATTCAATCTTAGATCCTTTAAATTTCGGGTCGTTTCAGGTCGGGTTAAATCGGGTTTTTAATCTAGCAATTAAATAAAAACACATATAAGACTAATAAAACTAAGTGAAATGATTAATGGGAAGTGGCTAAGTCATATATAGTATTTCATGACAATTTTTTTCCTTAAATTTGTTTAAAAAATAACTAATATGACAATTTTCGGGTCGGTTCGAGTCATCATTATCTGGTCAATTTAAGGTCGTGTCGCTTTCGGGTCTGATGGATTCGGGTTCAGGTTATAATCGAGTTATTTCGGGTTTCGGTTCCATTCGGGTCATTAATTTTGGGTGAAAGCGAGTCTCGGGTTTCGTCAACAAATAAAATAAACAGCAACTCGTGCATCAAATGGCATCAAAACTAGTAAATAAAAAATCAAATAGTCAATCTAAAGTCCATGATTCTCGTAAGTCAAATAGAAATAGTATGTTATATTGACTTTCCTTTTTTTATAATTGAACAATTTATGAATCAAATCATGTAATATTAAGCAAAACCTCTAGCTAAATTCCATGATTCTCAAAAATTGATTCTAATCATCTTCTTCTTCCTCAAGCTTCTGACCAAAACGTCTAGGATTTGCTCTAGCTCTCACTTTAGTCTTCTTCCCACCCTTCTTTTTTATTCTGGCTTCCTCTTCTTTCTCAAACTTATCTTTCTCTCTCTTTAGCAAGAAATCTGTCACTGCAATGTATATAACCTGCTCAACAATTATCAAAACAAACATTCAATCTTTACATAAAATTGACAAAAAGATTTACAATATTAAGCAAGAAATATGTCACTGCAATGTATATAATCTGCTCCCAAATTATCAAAACAAACATAAAAATTCAATCTTTACATAAAACTGACAAAAAATTTACAACATTAAGCAAGAAATTTGTCACTACAATGTATATATTCTACTCCCCAATTATTAAAACAAATATAAAAATTCAATCATTAGATAAAATTGACAAAAAAATTTATAAAATTAAGCAAGAAATTAATTGATTACCCCAAGTCCCCAATAGTGAGGATGGAGAGGGCAATAAATGCAATTGACAAGATGAATCACTAAAAATAAACATCGCATGGAACTCGTTTAAAAAAATATTTACCTTGTCGTAAGAAAATTTAAGTCGTCGGAATACATTGTTGTAGTCGGTGGTGATTGTTGGTGGGTTGGAGGTAGCTTGGTGGTTACTGATTTAGGTGGTGGTGGAGAGAGAGTTGTAAAAGCAGTCAAGGGTATAATGGTAAATTTACATGGTAGTTGGGGCTATTTTAAGTAATTTCAGGGCGATGAATAGAAGTTCAGATAGGAAAAGGATAGAGGAAAAAAAAAAAAAACATAGAATAGGAAGAAGTTTGTAAACCTAACCCTACCACTAAGGCCCTAACCCTCCATATTCAAATCCGTAGAATTTGCGTAACCCTCTCCTGCGATTATAAGGGAAATTCCATCTCGCTCTACATATTACAGAAATTGAAAGATTTTTTCGACGATTGCAAAAAATTGAAGGTGAGGTTTGTTTAGGACTATTTTCACTATATATTGTAAGTTTTATTATTCAAATGATGTAGTTTACACTTAAATATTTGAGTATTTTTATTCACTGCATGTGATAGTTGGAATAGGTCTTGAAGCTTGATCTCCGTCCTAATCTCTGATTTTGCTGCTTGGAATTTGTATTTTCAGCAAGCGTCATCTGAGAAATTTAGTAGCTTCTGATATTCCAATTATCATGTATTACAATTATGAAGTATAAATCAAGTGTCACAGAATTTGCAATTGGAGCACTGTGAATTATGTGACACTGGTTTGAATAGAAATTGAAATAGAAGTTCATAAACCAATGCATATGATTTGGATTTAGTCTTAAAGGGAAATCAGATAATTTCATTATTTTACACATGACACAAATAGGGTTGATTATTCATAACTACTGAATTTGCATATGCAAAACAGTTGGGATTTGTTTAGCCTAGCATTCGCCTTAGTGTCATGTTGCTTTCGTGATGTTTTTTTATAGATAAAATTGTCAGAAACTATATTTTAAAGGTACTTTTTTTTATAAAAAAAAACTACTTTATATTACGTTTATTTTACAAAATAACCTTATAAGTGTAAACTTTAAAAAGCACTACCAAGTTTCGATTTTCCTAACCATAGTTAACTATTCCCTCCAAATTCTTCCAATTGTTTGAGATTTCCCTCCTTTTTCACACGATTCTCCCCTCTATAAATTCATTACCTTTCTCTCTTAATTGTTATGCTCTCTTCTCTCAATCAGGTATTTCTAATTTAGGGTTCATCTTATTTTCATAATTGAGTATTTGATTTTGGGGAAAATTTGGGGCAAACTGCGTACAATTGACCCTTGCCTCTTTTGTGCTTTAAAACGAAATCTTTTTTGCTGCAAAAATAAATCTAATTTTTTTTTTCCATTCTTTATGAGTTTGGATGCAATCGAATGAATGAATTCACTGGATGAGGTCAGAGAGAAGAGATAGGGGGTGGTTGGGGTAATATAAGGGGTTACTTTCGGAATTTCACATTGGAGGGATTTGGAGGGAATAGTTAACCATGGTTAGGAAATTTTAAATTTGGTAGTGCATTTTAAAGTTTTTCCACATATAAGGTATTGCAAAATAAACGTAATATAAGGTAGTTTTAAAAAAAAAAAGTGTATGTAAAAGGTAGTTTCTGATAATTTTTCCTTTTTTTATATGCATTGCCTCTACTTCATTAGATATACCTTGTTTCTCAGCTGATCATGGTAAGAAAAGGGTGGCCTCGCTATCAAGTGTGCTCTGTATCAGTTCGGCATACGGAGCAGAAATATAGTCATCTGAATGTTGAAATGAATGAGGATGGTACTATAAATCCTATCAGTACTCATATTATCCAGGACCCGACTGTTGAGAAATGTATGAAATTGTATGGGACAATTTCAATAGACGACGGAGGAGGGTTTATATTTCTTTACAATCGACCGCGAGAAATGCCAAAGTCCATTAATACTAATGACACCATACCTCTATCAATGCCGCGTCGGTGCTTGCCTACATTGTATGGTGTTGAACCCCATATATGTTGTGCACATGTGAGTTGTCCCACATTGGAGAAAGAGGAGAGAAAGTACCACAATATAAGCAATAGGAGCTACTCCTACTATTGCCAATTGGTTTTAGTATGGAACCTCCTTTGGGCTTATATGTCGACCGAACTCTCCTCCTCCGTACTGGGTTGCCCAAGCCCATTTTCAGTCATATTAAATTTATCATGGTATCAGAGCCCAGGTTGTTAGGCCTTTCATATTGGGCATTTGTCATGCAACTGGATAAGTCCCTCTATTGGACGATCATTGCCAATGAGGATTGCCTTACCAGTATGCTATAATTCTAAGGACTCTCACATGTGAGGGGGAGTGTTGAACCCCATATATGTTGTGCACATGTGAGTTGTCCCACATTGGAGAAAGAGGAGAGAAAGTACCACAAGGGTTCACTTTATAATGCAAAGGGGCTACTCCCCTTATTGCCATATGGTTTTAAGGTGGAATCTCCTTTGTCTTGTGAAGTGGACTCTCTCTCCTTGTGATGGGTGCGGCCCAGGCCCATATTTAACATGGTATCAAAGCCAGGCCCACAACTGGGACCGTTAATCTACTCTAGGCCAATTGAAAAAAGGGACCTCACATGTGAAGGGGAGTGTTGAAGCTATTATGTATAGCGCACACCCACATGTGAGTGTCCCACATTGATTAAAGAAGAGAGATGAGTTCACTTTATAATGCAAAGGGCCGGGGCTACTCCCCTTATTGCCATATGGTTTTAAGGTGGAACCTCCTTTGTGTTGTGAAGTGGACTCTCTCTCCTTGTGATGGGTGCGGCCCAGGCCCATATTTAACATGGTATGAGAGCCAGACCTACTGCTAGGATCCTGGTCCGTTATTATACTCTGGGCCAATTGAAAAAAGGGACCTCACATGTGAGGGGGAGTGTTGAAGCTATTATGTATAGCGCACACCCACATGTGAGTGTCCCACATTGATTAAAGAAGAGAGATGAGTTCACTTTATAACGCAAAGGGGCTACTCCCCTTATTGCCATATGGTTTTAAGGTGGAACCTCCTTTGTGTTGTGAAGTGGACTCTCTTTCCTTGTGATGGGTGCGGCCCAGGCCCATATTTAACATGGTATTAGAGCCAGGCCCAAAGATGGGTCCGTTAATTTACTCCTGGCCAATTGAAAAAGGGACCTCACATGTGAGGGGGAGTGTTGAAGCTATAATGTATAGCGCACACCACATGTGAGTGTCCTATGTTGATTAAAGAAGATAGATGGGTTCACTTTATAATGCAAAGGGGCTACTCCCCTTATTGCCATATGGTTTTAAGGTGGAATCTCCTTTGTCTTGTGAAGTGGACTCTCTCTCCTTGTGATGGGTGCGGCCCAGGCCCATATTTGACATGGTATCAGAGCCAATGTGACATAGAGGTCACGAGTTCAAATCTCATCCACCCCTCCTTTCTAAGTGGAATATTTAGCGCCAGGTATGAGGGAGGCCTGTGTTGCATCCACACTTCAAGCCCAATGGGCTCTTGCGTGAGGGGGCGTGATAGAGTATAAAACTATTCCTGGGGCCTCAACCATCAGCTTAAGCTTTTGGTTGAGTTGGTCCTTTGACATATGGGCTCGACGTGCGCGTTGATCTCAAGGATGCAGATGGAGACCTTGAAATAAGTCGAGGGTGGTTGGTGTATGACCGTGATGAACCTATATGTAACTACCCAAGGCGCAGTTGTGTTATACCAGCCTACCAGGGACTCATGGCAGTGCAACTGTGTACTACATGAGGTTCCTTAATGCAATACTAGCTTATGTGAATGTGCAACTTTTCATTGATGGGGGTTACGATTCCGGGGGTTCTAGCTACGTTCTTTCTGGAAGTATTTTGGCTCGCTATAGTGGGCAAGAGTATGACATCGAATACGAAAGAAAGCATTATCAAATTGTACTGCTCAGTAGAAATCATGAAAATGATTCTGAGACAGTTTTATCAGTTGAAGTGGATGAAAATTCAAAGTCCATAGTACTTCCACTTTCATGTCGTCTGTTAGCTGTACAAGTGGATACCTCATTAATCATTGAAACTGACTTGGTGGTTGAGTCCGGTAAAACAGAGATTGCAACAATGCGCGAAACTGCAGAGTTTCAGATTCGTAAAGAGATTGGTGATGGTGTTCTTATCCATAAGATGATTGCTGGCAATAATGCTCAGTTAAGTGTGACTATACTTTGGTCTCGCTTTTCAAACACTGGTTTAGGATAGTGGGGCGGGTCAAGCACGAGATCCGCTCCATCCCAGCCCAAGTGGGGCGGGGATGGGTCTAGGTTTGGCGGAGATGGGGCGGGGATGGGGATTAAAATCATACCCGCAATCGGTGGTGGAGCGGGTGTGGATTTTATGTTATACCCGCCGAGCTCCACCCTCGTCCGCCCCGCATAATTATTATTAAAATTCTATTTATATACTTATATTAGTAATAATTTTATCTTGTTAAATATAAATATATGGGTATGACGCAGGTACGAAGTGGGTGTGGATATTTGTTGAATTTCTTGGTATATTTCATGTCCCTAATAAGATGGCATAGTCTATGTTGGTGAAAAATAATTAATCGTGCAACAAAATTTTGGCTTTTCACTTAGGGTACCTTAAGTTTTGCATGATTCCACATTTGATACCTAAGATTTGAACTTAGTTCTACTTCCGATACCTAAATTTGATTAACATTGTTTATTTTCTATTAATTTTTTGTTTGGTGGTAATTATTTTTCTGTCATTTTGTGATGAAATGGATAACATTTTTTTTTGAAAAACAAAAAACAAAAGGAAGCAATCCTATAGTCATATAGCTAACAAACTTGGTTTATAGAAAGAAAATTCTTAACATTGCATTATCTGCATGAGTATGGCAGATTACTCAAGGCACAAACTCGTAAAAGTTTGAGTTCGATCTAAAACCTGACCCAAACCAATTTGAAAATAACGGGTTTTCGACAAATTTTGGTGTACCAAATACGACTGTATCCAAATCCAAAAACCTCGTTTTGTACCCGATCGATCAAAACCATTACATTTAATATAAAAAAAAGAAACTAACTTTCGAGCGCATGTTGGATGCACAGAATTTTTTTTGTTTTATAAATAGTTTTCACTGACGTCGTTTTTGTTTTATAATAATATTTACCTATTGTGTTAGAACTTGAGAAATGATATGACAATAAATTTGTAAGATTTTATGGTATTCTCACTAAAATCACGATCAAAAATTATAAATAAAGACATAAAAGCAATTATAAAAAAATAATAATAAAGATATAAAAGCAATTATAAAAAAATAATAATAAAGATATAAAAGCAATGACATAATAATTTAGTTAATTTGCTACATTTAAATTATTGAAATAAAAGAGTAAATACGTTATCCACGCGATCATTTGATTATCTCATGATGGATGTCCGAGATTTTTTCTTGCTCATTAATATTATTCTGATTGATTATCTTCTGGCAAGAAATCACATTAATGTTGATGTGCGTTTTTCTAGTGTTTTACTGAATAAAAAATAAAACCAAATAATCCATCTAAATTTCATGATTCTCGTAACTCATATAGAAATAGTACGTTATATATTGTCTTTTTTTTTAATAGTTGAACAATTTATGAATAAAATCATGTAATATGATGTGATTATGAGTGATTATAATTGTTTGAATCATTTTGGGAGATTAATAATGGACAAAAAAAAATTATCCCGCTAATCACTAAATGTTTAGTCATGTACAATTGACAAGAAATCAACAAGACTCAAAAATTTCCCAAAAATTGATTTTAATCATCTTCTTCTTCCTCAAGCTTCAGACCAAAACCTCTAGGACCTGCTCTAGCTCTCACTTTAGGTTTCTTCCCACCCTTCTTTTTTTTTTTTGGTTTCCTCTTCTTTATCAAACTTATCTTTCACTCTCTTCAGCAAGAAATATGTCACTGTAATGTATATAGCATGCTCAAAAATTATCAAAACAAACATAAAAATTCAATCTTTAGATAAAATTGACAAAAAATGTACAATATTAAGCAAAAAATCTATTATTGCAATGTATATAATCTGCTCCCAATTATCAAAACAAACATAAATTCAATCTTTACCTAAAATTGACAAAAAAATTACAAAATTAATCAAAAAATATATCACTGCAATGTATATAATCTGCTCCCAATTATCAAAACAAACATAAAAATTCAACCTTTAGGTAAAATTGACAAAAAATTTACAATATTAAGGAAGAAATTAATTGATTACCCCAATTTTTTATTCGAATAATATGGTGAAGAAATTTCGGTTTATCTACATAAGATCTGAATCCATTATCGACAAAACAAATAACATCTTCGAGTCGCGCACTTTCCGGCCCATGTACAATCAACATTTTTAGACATTTCATCTTTGAAACTTTATATTTTGATCAGTAAAGAATTTGAACATCACTCAGAAGAGTCAACTATCCAACAGTTAACCCTGGTTGTAAATCTCTAATTGATATGTAGCTAGATGAGAAACTCATACTAATTACCCGAGGAATGTTTGTCTTAGTATCTGAAAATTTCCACCATTGCTCGTTTTCGTCTTGGTAAGCAAGTTTATATAGGTTTGAACGAGCTACTTGGGTGCGCAAAATAAAACAGGTTTCAAAATGATAGTTAATGTGCATTATCTCAACTTCGGCTTGTTTTTTGGGCAGTAAAAGCACATCCCTGCCCTTTTTTCTAGTATGACATTTGCTTCTTGTTTCATCAATAACTGTAGAGTATATATCAATTTCTTCAGAATCAAGATCTAAACTAGTAGCTCCATCTGTCATGCCCTGAAAATAATATATTATTTGCAATTATAAATCAGCATTATATCTAATCACCGTTGTGGAACTAATAGGTCTAAGTTTTTTGATTTTTTATTTTTTTGTCAAGACCGAAAAATAAACCGTTGTTTGACCCAAGGTTTTTTAAGTTTCTATTTTTTGTCCGGACCGGGAGGACAAAATTTATTTTTTGGCTTATACATAACTTTAACATAAAATTTAACATTACTATATTTTTATGTACTATTTATGGATAATATATTAACAAATTATTATTATTATATTATATATATCTATATTTTCAAAAATTAAAATAAATATGATTATAAACTATAGAAACATAATTTGATCCAAAATCCTCGAGACCTTTAATTTTTCCTTGTGCTTCAACTGTAGGATTCTCGCTCAATGAAAATTCACCACTATCCCAATATACACACAATTTATCCCAATTTTTATTCGAATAATATGGCGAAGAAATTTCGGTTTATCTACCTAATATATGAATCCATCATCAACAAAACAAATAACATCTTCGAGTCGCGCACTTTCTGGCCCATGTACAATCAACGTTTTTAAACATTTCATCTTTGAAACTTTATATTTTGATCTGTAAAGATTTTGAACAGCACTCAGAAGAGTCAACCGTCCAACAGTTAACCCTGGTTGTAAATCTCTGATTGATATGTAGCGAGATGAGAAACTCAAACTAATTACCCGAGGAATGTTTGTCTTACTATTTGAAAATTTCAACCATTGCTCGTTTTCATCTTGGTAAACAAGTTTATATAGGTTTGAACGAGCTACTGGGGTGCGCAAAATAAAACGGGTTTCAAAATGATAGTTAATGTGCACTATCTCAACTCCGGCTTGTTTTTTGGGCAGTAAAAGCACATCTCTCCCTTCTTTCCAATCTGACATTTGCTTCTTGTTTCATCAATAACTGTAGAGTATATATCAATTTCTTCGGAATCAAGATCTAAACTAGTAGTTCCATCTGTCATGGCCTGAAAATAAAATATTATTTGTAATTATAAATCAGCATTATATCTAATCACCGTTGTGGAACTAATCAATCTGTGGAACATGGACCCGGGTGTATGGTGATCTACATACACCCGGTATGAAACGGCAGTAATTATATAATGAAACGCAACTATGAACTGCTTTTTTTTTTTTTTGACAGCTAGAAAAACGTACAAACTAGTAGATGGAAATAGGGATTCTATTTTTACGAGTACGAGTTGCTAACTCATGTGCCGGGGCAACTTCTTGTCGACTAACCTTCATTACCTGGCACCACTCGAAACTGCGAGCTATCATTCGGATGTCGGTTATAGTATGTTGAAGGGAGATATCCAACAAGTTCTCTGTCCTCAGTTGCTGAACCAGATTGTGCGAGTCCGTATAGAGGAGTAGTCGGGAGAGATTTGTACCTTTCGCCCAAAGTAATGCTAGAAGGCAAGCTTTGGCTTCTGTTGTAAAAGCTGAGTGTGCAAAGAAACAATTACTTTGATAATACGTTTGCTGCTCTAAAAACATCTGGGCCACCCAAGCTGCCCTCCCATATGAGTCTGCTTATCCCAGGAGCCATCCAATAAGATCTTAGCTTCCGGGTTACCCCTAGTGTCTTGCCCAAGATTTGCAATCAAGAACCCAGGGGGGGCAATTGGCCCTTTTCTTGGGTCTAAATTCGTCTGCAACCCCTGCACGAAAATCATATGTTGTTTCATGTTGTCCTCCATATGGTGGTGAAGAGAATCAATGGTAGCTCGGCGTTGCCGGAACACTTGATTATTTCTCGTATTCCAGATAACCCATAACGTACTAATAAACGAGGGGAGTTGAGTGCCACTGTTACCCTCCGCTTTTTTGTAGAGAAGTAGAACCTCCACTAACCAATTCACAAACGGAAGAGGGGAGTCTGCTAGGAGCTGGTTTGGGAGTTTGTGTTTTTCCCATGCTGCAGAAGCCAGAGGACACTGTCGGAAAAGGTGATTGCAATCCTCGACATCCTCCAGACATATAGGGCATTGTTCAGTATTACCCATTCCTCTCCTAAACACATTGGATGTTGTGGCAATGCTATTTTGCCACACTTTCCAAACAAACAGTTTCCATTTTGGCATGATGTTCATACTCCAAATGTAACGACAAAAAATCGTGTCCGCTGGGGTAGTCATGATGTATATATCATTTTGTTGTTGGGATATAAAAGCATGTCCCGATTTGGTAGAGTATTCACCTGACTTGATAAATGGCCAGATTTGACGATCTGGCACGTCAAACTGCGTGGGTAATTCCACTTCTTTAATCATGCGAGCACTTTCCGGTATAAAAAAACGATGAATTTTCTGGATATCCCATCCGCCTTGATCTGGGAGAATGAGCTCAGAAACCCGAAGATCTACAGCTTCCCGTAAAGGTATTTCATCACGGAAAATGGGAGTTTTACCGTTCACCCATTTATCTTTAGAAGCTACAATTTGGGTCCCGTTACCAACCTTCCAAACATGAGACTGTTGTAGCATCCGGTTCGCCGTCACTAGTCCTTTCCAGCCCCATGATAATATTTGGTAGTTAGATCGAGTGGAAGATAATTGGGTAGCTTGACGAAAGATTTTTGAAATGAGAAGTTGCGGGTTATGCTGAAGCCGCGAAGCTTTTTTCATCAAGAGAGCCTTGTTAAAATGTTCAATACAGCGGATCCCCAAACCCCCCATACCACGAGGCTGGTGAAGAATCGCACAACGCTTCCAATGAACCCCTTTATTGTTCCGATCCTTCCAGAAGAAACGTGCTAACAATCCATCGATCTTATTAGCAATCGTGGTAGGTAATCTAAAAACTGCAAGCTGATGAGTTATCGAGGCAATTAGAATGGAGTTGATAATGATCAACTTTGTGGGTTGAGAAAGATGTTGATGATTCCACTGAGAGATTCTGGTTGAAATTTTATCCAGCAGAGGAGTGAAATGTTGACATTTAGGTCCTTGAATATCAATTGGAGCCCCAAGGTATAAACCCAAAGACGTCTTTACCTCCATTCGTAGGATATCTTTAAACATTTTTTGGGACAATTCTGGAATGTTCGGGCTAAACTTGACGAAAGATTTCTGTAGATTGACCATTTGACCTGATATTTTGCAGAATCTGGCAATGATATTATTCATAGAAGTGCACGCTTCTGAGGTGGCTTGAAAGAAAAATAATGAATCATCTGCAAAAAATAAGTGAGAAAGGATAGGGCCACCTCTACGAATCCGAATACCCTAAAAAGCCCGAATATCTCTTGCTAGGGAGGTCATTCTTGACAATATATCCATGCAGAAAAGAAACAAATAAGGAGACAGAGGGTCCCCCTGACGTAATCCACACTTTGGAGAGAAAGGTCGCGTAGCAGAGCCATTTATAAGCATACGATAAGAAACTGTTGAGATGCATTGTTGAACCAGATGAACCCAAGTTGGGGGAAAGCCATACGCTGACAGGACCTTTAGCAGAAACAACCAGCTTACTCTATCGTACGCTTTATTCATGTCAAGTTTGAGTGCCGCTAGATGTCGAGACCCAGAACGCTGTTTGTTAATAATGTGCATCAGCTCATGAGAAAGTAGGATGTTATCATCCATTTGCCTTCCTGGGATAAAAGCATTTTGGTAGTCATCTATAAGATCTGGCAAAAGGGGCTTCATGCGATTGACCATACATTTTGAAGCACACTTGTAAACAACGTTGCATAAACTTATAGGCCGGAAATGACTAACCTCCTCAGGTGGTGTAACTTTGGGAATAAGGACCAATAAAGTTTTATTCCAATCTTTCAGAAGGTAGCCTGTAGTGAAAAACCTATTGACGGCCTCCACAACCAAATGTCCTACTGTGTCCCAATATACTTTAAAAAAATCTGAAGAAAAACCATCCAGACCAGGGGACTTATCTTTATGAATATCAAACATTGCCATTTTGATTTCTTGAGCCGAGAAAGGGGCCTGCAAAGAGAGGGAATCCTCGTCCGAAAGTTTAGGAAGATGGAGCTCTCTTAAAACTAAATCTATGTCCTCCCCATGTTGCATACTGTCATGAATCAGAGTAGAGTTCGGGATATAGATATCTTGGAAATGTTTCTCGATTAATAATGCAATCTCATGCTCATTATCAACCCAAATACCGTCTGTATTTTTCAACATGTATATGTAATTCCGTTGTTTCCGTTGTCGCAACTTGCTGAACATGAACTTCGTATGCAGATCTCCAAAACGAATACGTTGGTCTTTGATACGTTGATTCCAATATGTTATTGCTAGAGATGCATCTGACACGAGCTGCCTTCGAGTGCCTAAGACCTCGGCTCCTTGATCCAGCTCTGTTATGTTACTCGTTTGGGCTTGAAGTTGGTCAAAGATATATTTCCAGTTAACTCCCCAAAAAAGCTTTTTGTCGAGGCACCATTGTTTAAGTTGATTTCGAATAAGAAGAAGTTTACGAGATAACGAATACATCTGTGAACCAGCAATTTGCATTGACCAAATTTCCTCAATTATGAGTCGGACCGCTTGTTGTCCTAAGCACCAGTTTTCAACTTGATATGGTCTATTTGGTTTTGTCTGTGATGGAGCCGTTTGCAAGAAAATGGGGGCATGATCTGAATGAACTATCGGGAAATTCCGAATAATTGTTTGCGGGAACTTTTCTAACCATTTTATTTAAGCATACGCCCTATCTAGTCTTTCCATAACTAGCGCGGTATTCTCTCGATTATTCCATCATGTAAACCTTGGACCATAAAAAGGTATGTCATGTAGGTTCAAAGCATGTTTCCAAGATACAATTTCCTCCCATCCTCGAATTAAGTTGGAGCCACCCAATTTGTCTGAATATTGATCTACTTGGTTTATATCGCCGATAATTAAGAAAGTTTCATATTGTTCCAGCAAAGATTGTAATGTGTTCCATAGTACGTGGCGTTGTTGTTGTTGCGATTCCCTGTACAAAAACAAAATGTACCTTATATTACCATCCCAGGTCGAGATTTTACAGAAAACAAAATGCCTGGACTTTTGAACCACATCCACTGCGAAGGGGCCCCAGCAAAAAACAACTAACCCTCCTCTTGTACCCTCGGCATCGATACCACAAACATGACTAGGACTAGTAGTACTAAGCATATTTTTAACATAATCTACACTAGTTTTGGTTTCTTGCAAAAACAAAAACATAGGATGAAACTGCGAAATAAGCCAGAATAAGTATGGAATCGTCGGGCTATCTCTGGCATTCAAACCCCGACAATTCCAAGCTAAGATGTTCATTAATCTGACGGTGGTTGATCTGGGTCAACCACGTCCCTGGTAGCAGTTTCTTCGTGTACTGAAAAGATCATGTCAAAATGAAAAACCCCTTGATCATCTTGCCCGTTCCTGGATTGTATCTCTGCTTCACCCTCAGCGGAGACTAATTTACTTCGTTTAGGACTCCAAGAGTCGGAAGGAATCTCTGGAGAAACTCTGGCTGATCTTTTCCTCGGACCACGCAACCTAATATCCTCATCCACTTCTACCCCCATATTCTCGGCCATGGAGATGTCTGTCAAAGCTTTTGCACGAAACTGATGGTGGTCATCCGGTGGCCAGATATTAAACGCTCCTTTGATTTCCCACATTTCCAGCTTCCTTTTTTTTCTTTTTTCTCGTTGTTGCTTTGTTGTTCCCACAACTGACAGGTAGCTACTTTGAGATATACTTCTGATCAGTGGATCCTCTCGTCTTTTTTTCCCACTAAACGTGGTCGAAATGCACTGCTGACCCAAAACAGTCTGCCGGGGCTCACCCATAGAGCCCCCCTGCCCTTGAACCTGTTCATGACTATCCTCGGACTGGGCCTCATGTAACCGTAACGGGCTTGTTGGTGAGTAAAGTCCATCCAAATGAGTCTCTTCCACAACATGATCCTCAGAATCTAGCATTTGCAAAATAGGATTAAAAGGGTCTGCTACTAAAGGAGGAGAGATACGAAACCTGCTATTGATGAGATTAGCTATGTTGCGTAGTTCTTCAGGTTCGGATTCACTGGATGTTGAGTGAGGATGATGGATTTCCATGTTGAATTGGCCTGCAACTTCCGTCCTTGGACCTGGTGGTGGATCGGTTCGCTGCATCCAGTTGCTCGGGCCTGCTTCATCAGGCCCTGGTGGTGCTCGCTGTAATACCCCGAATTTTAATCTTGTTTTATTAATTTCTAATTATGTTTAATAGCTTAAATGCGTCCTAAATTTTTTTTTACCCAAAATGATCATAGTTAAATTATTTTCTAAAATAAATACATTTTGAGTTTTATGTGTAATTAATTGGGTGGTATTTGGCCAAAATGAGAAACAAAAAGGGTTTACTCATCTAACACTTATGTCGGTTTAATTTGTTAGAAGCATAACCCAACCCTCCTTTCCTTTTTCTTTTGTTGGTAAAACAAAACACCCCAACTCAAAACTATTTCTCTCTCTCATCATTTTCTCAAACACCCAAAAGAAACCCCAACCCCATTTTTCTTTCTCTCTCCCGGTGAAACCCAAAACCCCCTTATATTACTCTCACTCTCACTCTCGATGAAACCCCAAGCCCCCTGAATTTCCTTTCTCTCTCAAAACCCCCAGCCATGTGTCTATCATCTTCGCCGCTTCGCCGCCGTCCCTGAGCTCGTCGGTGAACCACCGTACCAGCCCGACGTCGCACCAGCCCATCTCCTCTCTCTTTCGCTTGCTCGGTGCTCCGGTTTGCTGCTGTCGCTCCGTCGTTCAAGCTCCAGCTCGCGTGGCCAGGTCTCCGCCCACGCCGCCTTGCCAGCACCAGCGCCTGTGCTCGTCGCCGCTGCCGGAGTTTTGTCTCCCTCCCCTGTTTTGTTCGTCCCTGCTCAGTAGAGCAGAGGTACACTCTTTGCTTTTAAATTCTGAATTTTACCTAAGCTCAATTATAAAGTTAAGCCCAAGTCTATTATTAGTTAGTTAAACTATTGGGTCTAAATCTGATTTCTTTAAGAGTTAACTGAAAGTGATTTTGTTAAATAAAGCTTGAACCTTAAGCTGATTTGTTTGTAGTATTAGCAAAGTCACTTGGTTAATTTGTTGGACTAAGAGAGATTAAGTAAAATGACTGATTTAGTATGAATTTGTTAAACCATAAACCATGTTAGCCTAGCTTGTTAATCAATCTTAATAGTTGGGCCTCAATCTGATTTGTTTAGTGAAGTCACTTGATTTGATTTATGTTGGGCTAATCTTGCATAAGCTAAGAGGCTAAACTGTTTTTATATTAGAAGCTTAAAAGATTGGATAGACCAAGATATTTTCAATACTTACAATGGGATTTCATGTAAATAATTTCAAGTTGGAAGTTAATCGTTTTCAAAATAATTTTCGAAGTAGAATCATAGTTTTCCAAGTATAACTAGGAAAAACTCGTAGTTGATTTTCCGAAGGCCTTAAAGTTGAGCGGTTATGTAAGGATAAATTATTGTTATAATAGAGATGACTAATTATGGATTTTATTATCTTGGGTTGATGACTTTATGGAGATTATGTACGATGGTTCTTGGAGATTGAGGAATGATGATACTTAAGGAGTAAAGAATGGTTAAGCGTATGAGGTAACCTTTCATGTCCAGCACCCTATGTGATTGCCCGTATATGTTATATGTGATGTTTTATATGTGTATGCGTGAATACAATTATATGATGTTGATTATGATGATATGATTATGTGTTATAATCTGTTATGTGGCATGATAAGATACGTTATGATGTGACGATGCTTATGTATGTTATGAAATGTCCTGTTATGATTCTATTACGATGTATGGATGATTCCGAATTAAGAATATATGATGTCTGATAAGTGATGATAATAAAAGTGGATGGTTCTGCTGGTTTGGAATCATGAAATGATCCGGTAAATGGGCAAGTCACAGGTGGAGGAATTATGTTACGATGAACGATACGGACCAAAAAGGTCATATGATGATGTTAATGTTACGAATTATGAAAGTTATGATATGTCCAAAACCTGTACTTGCCAATGAACTAAAGTCACGTAAATGGTCCTTGCCAGCAGACTATTCAAGGCTAATGATAACGTTCTATGTTAATGATTATTAAAGTGTTACTATATATGCATGTGCATGGAAATGTTTACGAACTAAAACCGTTTTTACGGGCTGGAGTGAAGTTACTGAGTTTTCAACTCATTTTAGGTTATTTTCTGTGTTTTTCCTTTTTCCCTATTTTTATGGAATTATTCAGGTATTCTGAAGATAGGCGCAGGATCGGTTATGTTAGTAATGCTCCGGAAAGGTTGAGTTGAAGCGACTCTGTATATATTTGGGTTATCTAGAATCTGTATTTAAGGGTAATAATTATTGCTCTAAGATGATCATTTGTATGTTTAATAGGCCATTTTAGGCTATTTATATTATTAATGGGCCCTAACACACAGGTTTAACTTGTACTTCCGCTAACGATTAAGGTTATGTATTTCCGGGGCGTTACACTCGCATAATCCACCCATGTTGAACAAGAGCTTCCAACGTTCCAGTTGCGATGCCCGGGTCTGACTCCATAACATTGATGGGCCGCATTTCATTGAAGCCTGGTCTGGGGCTTTGACTTCTAGCATGACCCTGAATAGAGCATAACCGACCAGCCATGCTAAGGGTACGTTGGGCCCATGATGAGATGCCCAGTGCATTTAACAAACCCCGAGAATTTGGGCCGTCTGCTGGGATCGGTTCTTCTCTTCGTGACTGGGCCCCTAGCAGAATTGGGCTAGGAGGTAGGTTGAGATCAAAACCTGGAGTTACAGTGGCCTCATGCTCTGTGAGAGGAGCAACTATGAACTGCTGGAGCAAAAGCCGCACTAAGTTAAATCTAACAATAAGCATACTACTTGACTACTTGTGGCATTAAATCTGACAATAAATTTAAAAAATTGATAAAGCCTCAGATTTTTTTTTTTACTTTTATTTATTTAGAGGACTTTGTAACTTTCATATATATATATATTTTTGTCTTATCTCTAGACTTCTTTACCTACCATTTATAATGGAATACTTGTTTTTTTGTCCATTTTTGAATAATATATTCTAAGCATTTTTTATTTTTCAATTACATGTGCACATGTTCTTTACTTCTTTTGATGGTGTTCTTTGTTTGATACTTTCATGCTCTTTTCATGTTTATTTTCATTTTGTTGTGATTTTTTATATAGTTTTTTTGTATCTCAAGTCTTATATGCTTATGTTTTTTTATAATTAGTATGATGTTCCTTGTTTGGTACCGTCATTTTTTTTTTTATGTTTTTATTCATTTTTGGTATTTTTTATAATTTTTTAAAATCTCAAGTATTATATACACATGTCTTTTACAGTCAGTTTGTTGTTCTTTGTTTTATACCTTAATGTTCTTTTAGAATTATTATGGTGTTCTTTGTTTGATATATTCATGTTCTTTTTCATGATTTTATTTATTTTTGTGATTTTTGATATTTTTTTTGTTTAATAACTATTATATGGACATATTCCTTTATAATCAATATGATGTTCTTTGTTTTATACACTAATGTTCTTTTTATGATTTTACTAGAATTTGTGAAATTTACTCTAAAAATTATTTTGTTAAAAAATAGTTTGCTAGTCCACGAATTGTGTTAATTATTGGGTAAACTCAAACTAATAGATAATAGTAGTGTGTTAACAATTATTGGGTAAACTATCAAGATAATAGTAGTTTTACTTTTTTCCTTTAAAATTTTTTAATGGAATCCACGTGAGAAGTTTAATGTGCAGTTATGAGAAGAAAGTGGGATAAGTTGAGCAACAAACTTCAAATTTTTTTTTTTAACATATTTGAGGGCAGCATGCAGCGTTTTGTTTGCTTTGGTGTGCGTTTCATTCCAGGAGCACACAACACATGGTGGTCTCGCGTCCATGTACTTATTTAAGTTTTTTTAAAACTTTTTTTTGTCAGGATCGAAAAATAGACCGTTGTTTGACCCAAGGTTTTTTAAGTTTCTATTTTCTGTCTAGACGGGGTGGACAAATTTTATTTTTTGGCTTATACATAACTTTAATATAAAATTCAATATTATTATAATTTTTATGTACTTTTTATGGATAATATATCAACAAATTATTACTATTATATTATATATATATATCTATATTTTCAAAAATTAAAATAAATATGATTATAAACTATAGACATAATTTGAGCCGAAATCCTCGAGACCTTTAATTTTTCCTTGTGCTTCAATAGTAGGATTCTCGCTCAACGAAAATTCACCACTAGCCTAATATACACTCAATTTATCCCAATTTTTTATTCGAATAATATGGCGAACAAATTTCGGTTTTATCTACCTAAGATATGAATCAATCATCAACAAAACAAATAACATCTTTGAGTCGCGCAATTCTTGGCCCATGTACAATCAACGTTTTTAGAGATTTCATATTTGAAACTTTATATTTTGATCTGTAAAGAGTTTGAACAACACTCAGAAGAGTCAACCGTCCAAAAATTAACCCTGGTTGTAAATCTCTGATTGATATGTAGCTAGATGAGAAACTCAAACTAATTACCCGAGGAATATTTGTCTTACTATCTGAAAATTTCCACCATTGCTCGTTTTCATCTTGGTAAGCAAGTTTATATAGGTTTGAACGAGCTACTTGGGTGCGCAAAATAAAATAGGTTTCAAAATGATAGTTAATGTGCACTATCGCAACTTCGACTTGTTTTTTGGGCAGTGAAAGCACATCTCTACCCTTTCTTTCCAATTTCACATTTGCTTCTTGTTTCATCAATAACTGTAGAGTATATATATTAATTTCTTCGGAATCAAGATCTAAACTAGTAGATCCATCTGTCATGGCCTGAAAATAATATATTATTTGTAATTATAAATCAGCATTATATCTAATCACCGTTGTGGAACTAATAGGTCTAAGTTTTTTGAATTTTTTTTTGTCAGGACCAAAAAATAGACCGTTGTTTGACCTAAGGTATTTTAAGTTTCTATTTTCGGTCCGGACCGGGTGGACAAATTTTATTTTTTGGCTTATGCATAACCTTAATATTACTATATTTTTTATGTACTTTTTATGGATAATATATCAACAAATTATTACTATTATATTATATAAATCTAAATTTTCAAAAGTTAAAATAAATATGATTATAAATTATAGAGACATAGTTTGAGCCGAAATCCTCGAGACCTTTAATTTTTCCTTGTGCTTCAATTGTAGGATTGTCGCTCAACGAAAATTCACCACTATCCCAATATACACACAATTTATCCCAATTTTTTTATTCGAATAATATGGCGAAGAAGGATCGGTTTATCTACCTAAGATATGAATCAATCATCAACAAAACAAATAACATCTTTGAGTCGCGCAATTCTCGGCCCATGTACAATCAACGTTTTTAGAGATTTCATATTTGAAACTTTATATTTTGATCTGTAAAGAGTTTGAACAACACTCAGAAGAGTCAACCGTCCAAAAATTAACCCTGGTTGTAAATCTCTTATTGATATGTAGCTAGATGAGAAAGCAGATAACATGGAGATACATTCCAATCAAACATCACATCCTACAAACAGATTTCAGTATACAACTTTGTGCCAATTTGAATGAGTTCAATGCTTTTCGTATGCATTCGCCAATG
This sequence comes from Beta lomatogona, assembly GCA_947646795.1. Classification (NCBI taxonomy): domain Eukaryota; kingdom Viridiplantae; phylum Streptophyta; class Magnoliopsida; order Caryophyllales; family Amaranthaceae; genus Beta; species Beta lomatogona. The sequence continues at coordinate 393,308 of CANSNZ010000857.1, read as the reverse complement.
CTATAGCATTTCGCTTTTTCACACTCTTTTGTTTCTTCGCGTACTTCCTTCTGAGTAAGCGATGTTCTTGTGTCTTGTGATGCAATCTCTAAGTCCGCCCTCTCTTATAATTTCATCATTTCGATCAACTCCCTTAAGGTAGTTATGTATTACACAATAAGCAAGAACCACATCCACTTGGGTTTCATATGACCAAAAAGGCTCTGCATCCAACACACAAAATCTCTTTTTTAAAACTTCAAACACCCTCTTTATACACATTCTCAGCGAAAAATGGCGAAGATTGATTAATTCTCGTCCATTCTTGGGAGGGTTGTTGGCATATTCTTTCAAGTGGTAACGAACACATCTAAATGGAAGTATAAACCTTTACGGTCCCCATACCCAACGTCGGCAATATAGTATTTCCCTACATCCGTAAATGATCATCAATATCTTAATCAATGCAAGTTAACTTTAGACCATTATTATCAACAAGAGAATATTTTACCTTCGGGAACGTTAAAACCTTTTTTAAGTGCGTCACCCAAAACTTGAATCGTAAGTGGAACCCTTCCAACCACAAAGGACATATGTGAACTTTAGATGATCAAAATCAACAGCTGCTAGTACATTCTGCATTGTCTTATCCTTTCTTCCCCAAAATCTCTCTTGCTCCTCAAGAAAAACAGATGCATGTACATGGGTCCCATCTATAGCTCCTATGAAGTCTTCAAACCAAGGAAAAAACCCAGGATTATTATGAATTTCTGGCTACACATAAGTTCCTGGTGGTTTCACGACATATGGGTACAACCGAAGGCTTGCTTGGAGCTAAATATGAAAGTAGCAACATATAGTCCAAGTAGATCGAAAAAAATTTCCCCCAACTGCACGAAATATTCTATTATGACCCAACACGTATGGAAAAAGTAGTACTTGCTCCTTGAGACACTCATTTGTTTGCTTTCCGACAAAAGTCCATTTTCAACTGAAATACTCCCTCCGTTTCTTTTTAATCTACACACTTTCCTTTTTGGTCCGTTTCTTTTTAATCTACTCACTGTTGCTTTTTCTATTTTTGATAACATGTCACATCTACTTTTTGTTCACTTTCCACCGATGTCATCCACTTTTTAATATTTTAACCCACTTTTCTATTTATCTCTCTCACTTTTCAATTTCTCTCTCCACCTTTTCAGTTTCTCTTTCATACTTTTGCATTTTCTCCTTGGTTCTCCCCCAAAGTGAAGTGAGTAAATTAAAAATAAATGGAGGGAGTATTACACAAGCTAAAAAAACACTAGGCTACATACCAATTTTCCCACGACAATGACTATCACCACAATATATAACACTATCGATATTAGCCTCCCTCAAGCTATCCCTGTTAACATAAGGTTGCCTAATTATTTTAGGTCTTTTAGTCCTAGACTTATTTACTTTTAAGAAAAGCGAGGACGAAAGCAATAATGGCAATAAGAACACCTGCGATCATTCCTTTACGGATTATCTACAGATATTTGGAAAAAAACAAAAAGGAAATCAATTAAGGAAATTAGTTCCTTCATACACTGAAAATATAACAAATTATTAATGCGCAAAACAGATTATTACCTGAGACTTTTGAACATCATTCGACTCCATTATAATTTCTTAACTTAAGACAAACGAGAAAGAAAAGTCAACAACTGAGGTAACATGAAGACAAACAACTAATCAAATAATCAAAACTATATCAAATAATCAAAACCCTATAAATAATTGGACTAAATCTAAAGTAAATCAAACAATTTTGTAGCAAAGATACCCTAAAATAAACGAATTTCGTGCAAAAAGAACCATAGAAATAATCCAATATTTCAGCAAACAAACCCTAAATAACCGAAATATATATGAGGAAAATAAAGATTAGTAAAATTTGTACCAAATTTGATGAATTGAGAAGATGTATTGAGACAATCTACTTCAAAATGGCGTGAGATTTTCCAGTTTGATGAGAGAAAGAGTGTAGATGAGAGGGAGAGCTGAGTGTAGATGAGAGAGAAAGTTTTCAGTGACACAGGAAACAAAATGTTTTCCTGTTTTCCAAAATGTCAAGAGAAGGAAAACGTTTTCCTCCCAATTTTGGGGGAAAATGTTTTCCATTATGTCTTCCGGCCCAAATCAAACAATGGCAAATGGGAAAAATTGTTGATAAATAAAACCTTTTTACGCCCTATCAAACTAATTCTACATGTAAATTATGGAAATAAAAGTTATCCATGTGATATTTTGATTATCTTATGATGGATGTTCGAGAATTTTTCTTGCTCATCAATTTTATTCCGATTGATTATTTTCTGGCAAGAAATCACATTAATGTTGATGTGCCTTTTTCTAGTGTTTTATTGAATAAAAAATAAAACCAAATAATCAATCTATATTCGATAATTCTCGTAACTCAAATAGAAATAGTATGTTATATTGACTTTTTAAAAATAAATGAACGACTTATGAATAAAATCATGTATATGACGTGATTATTCAGTGATTAAGATAATTGTTTGAATCATTTTGGTAGATTAATAATGGACAAAAAAATTATCCCGCTAATTCACTAAATCTTTAGAGTACAATAGACAAGAAATCAAGAAAACTTAAAATTCCCAAAAAATTGATTCTAATCATCTTCTTCTTCCTCAAGCTTTTGACCAAAACCTCTAGGACCTGCTCTAGCTCTCACTTTAGTCTTCTTCCCACCCTTCTTTTTTTTGGCTTCCTCTTCTTTCTCAAACTTATCTTTCTCTCTCTTCAACAAGAAATCTGTCACTGCAATGTATATAACCTGCTCAACAATTATAAAAACAAACATAAAAATTCAATCTTTACATAAAATTGACAAAAATATTACAAAATTAAGCAAAAATTTTGTCACTGCAATGTATATAATCTTCTCCCTAATTATCAAAACAAACATAAAAATTCAATCTTTAGATAAAATTGACAAATAATTTACAATATTGAGCAAGAAATCTGTCACTGCAATGTATATAATCTGGTCCCCAATTATCAAAACAAATATAAAAATTCTATCTTTAGATAAAATTGACAAAAAATTTACAATATTAAGCAAGAAATCTGTCACTGCAATTTATATAATTGCTCCCCAATTATCAAAACAAACATAAAAATTCAATCTTTTACATAAAATTGACAACAAATTTACAATATTAAGCAAGAAATCTGTCACTGCAATGTATATAATCTGCTCCCCAATTATTAAAACAACATAAAAATTCAATCTTTAGATAAAATTGACAAAAAAATTTACAAAATTAAGCAAGAAAGTGATTACCCCAATAGTGAGAATAGAGAGGGCAATAAAGGCAATGAACAAAAGAGTTGAAATGACAGTGGAAACAGTTTCATCTTCAGAAGTTGCAGACACTATTTGTTGTGTAGTTTCAGTTGGAATAACAGCAGCATCTTCAGAAGAAGTAGCTGATGAAACTATCAAATTTCTGGGTTTTTTAGAAATTGGGTTTTGGAAATGGAGGATTTTATGTTTGGATAAGGTGACAAGTGAAATGAGTGGTTGGTATGAAGATTTGTTGTTGGAAGAAGTGGGGAAATTATGATGATGGTGATGATAATTTATGAGGTTTGATTTGAAGGTGGAAAAGAAATTGTTTTTGCTGTTATGAATTGGTGTTGAGAGAGGAAAGAGAGGTGATGTAGTAGTGGCAGTAGCCATCATGATTCATTTGATATTCTCACCTCCTTTGGCTCCTCATCAAACAACGTCTTTCTTTTTGGTTGAGGCAACAAAGAATTAAGATGAGGAGGAAATTATTCGGAGACTAACCGGCCCGAACCCGAAACCGAACTTGCAACCCGACCATGGGAATATCAATTAAGAGTATTTTGGATCAAAAATCAAAATGATATGTTGATATAATCCGATTATAAATTTATAACCCAACTCGATAGTTCCAACCCAAAATGCAACCTAAATCCAAATGACCAGACTCAAAATAATCTGTTACCAAATATGAGCTGATCCAAAGTCAACCCACACCCAACTGATCCGCTTTAAATTTCTTACAACCTAGGCCAGATTGACTCAAACATAATGCAATCCAACCCGAGCAAGACCCAACCCGACAAGCCAAGTTGACTCGATTAAGACCCAACGATTTTTCGACTTGAACTAACCCAACACAGTAAACCAAATTAATCCATTTCAATCCGACTCATTTCAACTCAAACTAATAAGTACCAACTCAAAACCAATTCTTTTGGTATTCATCCTTATAATAATTCTACTTTACCTCCCATTCTTGTAAACGATGTTCCACTCATGAGAATAGGGTCTCCTAATATTTTTTTCTCCTTACGTTTCTTAAAAACAATAAGGACAAATAATAACATTCTCTAGAGAGAGAAAAAAACAAAAAAACCTATATTTAACTCAGCCGCTAAAGAGAGTGAGAGATAGCTCAGTTGGTTAGAGCTTCCTCCTTGCCTGTGATCCCGGGATCGATTCTCATCCCCGCCTTGCGCTCATTCCGCACCAAAAAAAAAAAAAAATCTGCCGCTAAAGGTGGCTACAGGGTCGGGTTGGCCCAACTTCGACTTAGGCAATAGGCACAACTTGGTACAGACTAGTCCACCAACCTTATTGACCCGGTTGTTTTTTAGCCAATATTTTACCAACAAAAAATGACAACGTTTTAAGTTCTAACCCATGCCAATCTTATGTCGGGCTTTTCTATCACAGCCCAGCCCATCCCAGGAGCCCACTTTTGTTGTAGCACTTGCACATGCAAAAACCCCACAATCCACGTGAAAATCAGCTATTTCTACTGTTTTCTCATTATCCCACGTCATTCATTTCGTCACCCCCTTCCTCCACCGTCCGATCGTTTTCTTTTTGCTTTCTCTTCCATCCAACGGTCCATCTTCTTTCGCTCTCCACTATGACAGCTGTACACCATTACTCTCTCTCCTCATTGGTCTGTCACCTACTAAAAGTCACACCATTATGGTCGGTGTATTTCCAAAAACACCCCTTTTCATTAAAATCCTACATGGCAATAAAAGTGCATAAAATTTCCACGTTTCATTTCCTGATTTGTTAGCCGGTAAGTGATGGTTCATGCTCTACTTTTGTGACCCTAGAAGATTATGCGTCAGCTTTAAACCATGGTAAATCATTTAGGATTTTATAATTTTATTATTGTTATGACCTCCATTAAAACCGTCCACTCTAATCATCTATCGATCACTTATTAATTTTAAATTATACTCCCCCCGGTCTTTATTAGTTTACCCGTATTTTTTTTAGGATGTTCCTTATTAGTTTACTCATTTTTTTTGTTTCTATATATGGAATGTGACCACTAATTTTCCATTACACACACATTCAACTTTAATATATATTAATCTTTTCTCTTTCTTTCTATGTCCCACAACATCATTTCTTCTAAAACTCTGTGCAAAATAAACGGGTAAACTAATAAAGACCGGAGTGAGTATTTGTGTTTTTTTTTTTGTTGCAAGAGAAGGTCTGTCCTACATCATGATTTGCTAGCCAATCCACGGTTTAATTTGCTTCCCTGGTGCACATATATACATTTACAATGGCTCATGAGTGATCACAATGTGACGTTCAAATTAATCTTGCAAGACATAAAATAATTATAATATTGCAGATTTCTAGTTCCTAATATTATTTGCAATGATTCCCATTTTAGAAAGTTGTATATTATTTTTTTCCAAAAAAAAAAAAAAGAAAGTTGTATATTATTTGCAAAATTGATATTTTTTTGCTATATATTTTCTCGTTTTCTCTCCTAGCACATGGAGTCCTTTCTTATCTCTTTCTATCTCCCTCCTTTTCTAAAATCTTGTGTCATAACTCAAATTTTTTTATTAGGAAATATAATTGGGCCGACGACCAACCCCTTACTGTGCTACTAAAGATGCGAGGCAAACCAAACTCGGAAGGGTAATAAAGCTAAACAACCCATAAGAAGATTAATCCCCAACATATTATTGGGATGAGGATTCAGACCCAGGGAATTGCCCTAGAATTCGAAGTGGTACTCAACTGAGCTATCACCTCTCCATCTGTGTCATAATTCAACGTTTTTGATTCAATTTCTATTTTGTTGTATATTTGCATCTTAATTAATAGATAAATTCCCTGTTAAAAAAAAAATTTCAATTAAAGCGCTAGTAATTATGTTTAGAAAACAGAATGAACTAGTAATTATGTTCAAAGAAGAACTAGTAATTACGTTTCAAAGAAGAACTAGCTATGTTTCATTTAAAATAGAATGAAGAAAGTATAAATAGAGTACAATAAAATAATCAAAGGTTTTTCTTTAAAAAAAAAGATTTTTTTAAGGAAAAGATCACCTAATTTTGTCAACACAAAAATTGTAATAAAAAATACATACTTTTATGCAAAGTAATAGAAAATATATTAATCAAATAAGAGTAAAGAACATCGTTTGACCAAAATAATACTACTTGTAGTACTTTTCGTTTAAGATATTTACAGATATTGATTTTCAATCAATTTAAGACAGTAGGATTTTTGGATATGAAAGGGCAGCAAAACTAGAAGGCATAAACAGAGTATCAAAAATATCTAGCTAAAGCATCCACGTAGGCAACCAATTAAAGATTTTATACATGCACTTTTTTCCACCCTTTCCTTTAACTAAAATTTTCCAATCATCCAAACACCCCCTTATTACTTTCTCTCTCTAAAAAAAATTAAGAAAACACAACTTTTCCTTCTTTCCGATGGGAGAAGTAAACGGAGACTATAACGGCAGACTTAACGGAGTTGAACAACAAGAAGTTGAAGACGATGAAAGAGTATACGAATGGGAATCAGGTTTACCTAACGCCGACGACATAACTCCGTTAACTCAAGGTTTAATTCCGTTAGAACTTTTAACGGCGTTTAATATTAAGCCTGAACCCTACCGTACCTCCGACGAAGTATCACAAGCTTCCGAGGACACAGTCTCGCTCATCCGTGGCTCGAATTACAAGTCTTACGACGAAGACGACGACGACGAATCGGAGAATAACAAGAAGCAGCGGAGAAACGAATCGCTGGAAGACGCCGATTCTGCGGCGGCGGATGCGGCGGAGGACGGCGGTGGTGGCGGTGGTTCCGGCGGAGATAAGGCGGTGAAGAGAACGAGGTTGGTGTGGACGCCACAATTGCATAAGAGGTTTGTAGATGTGGTGGGACATTTAGGGATAAAAAACGCTGTTCCGAAAACAATTATGCAGCTGATGAATGTGGAAGGATTAACTAGAGAAAATGTGGCGAGCCATTTACAGAAATATCGGCTTTATTTAAAGCGGATGCAAGGAGGTTCGAGCTCGAATTCGTCGTCTGAGAATGGGAATGGGAATGGGAATGGGAATGGAGGGATGTCGGTAACGGTACCGGTGATGCCGGTACCGATGATGGGGATGGGAATGATGGGGAATTATAATAGGAATGGGTTTGAATCACATAGTTATAGTCATAATCAACCGCATACAAGTAATCATTATAATCATAATCAACACCAGCAGTATAGTAATGGGAATGGGAATGGGATGATGATGCAATCAGGGAATAGGTATGGTTCTGTTATGTCTTACCATCATCAAACTCATGTTTCTCCTGGTGATAATTGAAGATTAAAGTGCTGATCTTGGATCTTTGAGATATTTTTTCAGAAAGGTATATATCAACTTTTTCAGGTTTTGTTTTTCCCTGGTTTAATTGGATTTGAGATTGTTATTCTTTGTGTTTCAGATGATTATGATTTGGTGATTTAGTGTGTTTACTGATATACTATCTTTGTGTAATTTATTTGTGTATCTTTCTGATGATTTTGTGTGTGTTCTGAAAATTTTAATTTAGTGATGTTTTTCCATGGTTTTATTGAATTTGAGATTGTTATACGCTTATACTTTGTGTTTCAGATGATTTTGATTTGGTGATTCAGTGTGTCTTCTGATATGTTTTTGTGTAATTAATTGTGTAGAGATGATTTTGAGGGGTGATTATGTGTGTTTTCTGAAAATTTTGATTTGGTGATGTTTGATTCTTGGGTTGATTTGTGAGATTTGATTGGTGGATTCATTGAACTAGAGAGGTGCTTGGGTAATTGGATTTTTATGCTAGATTAGTTTCAAAATTGAAGCTTGTTTAGCTTAGTGGGATGTGTTGGAAAGGAAGAAAAAAGGGATACCCTGCTAAGTGCTAATGTTATAGCCTCTTTGAAGTTCAGAGAATTCACCAACTTAAATTATCATTTCCATGAATTTGGAGGTTAAACTGATGTATGTTACCCCCCGTAGATAATTGTTAGTGCTAGATCCTGTTTGCTTCACCTGATCTTTGCTCATTGGAAATGATATTTTCGCTATTGAGCTGAGTACTGATTAAAACGGACAATGTTGTGATTAAATGAGGATGGAGGTGGTTTATGTTTTGCTGCTGATGAAGTGGCAAGACTTTGTCTCTATATCGAATCAAATATTCTTTTGTCGAACGTTGTGCTTGATCTTGTAGGTTATATAGCATGCTGCAAAATTTTCCATCTTATTTCCTCAACAATTTCTTAAAAATAGATTATTCTTTGTTGATTGCAGATTAAGTGGTTGAACACTTGGAAATGCGCTTCAGAACATGGCAATGCTTCACACAAGCGACACGGGATCAATTGAGGGAGATGCCTGTAATGTATGAATGCTTTATGATCAAGTCTGAAGGAGTCAGGACTCCTCGTCTGGTTTATATCTTTCCGCTGTCACAAGTGTGTAAAGGAAAGAATTCTAGAATGGTTCATTTAGGCTACATATACCACACGGACTCAAGAATATGTTTCTGACGTGTTCCTGGGATCGATGTACAATTGATTTAAGCATAACATTGTATCTTCCTTTTCAGTTTACAAGCTGAAGCAACACAAGAAAGATGAGCAGATTATCTAACAACTCTGCTCTCCTCTGCCTGTTCGGTATACATGTACATTGAGTTTATTTTCTCTCACATTTTCATTTGCTCCCATTGCAGATGGCCTTCTTTTTTTTTTTTTTTTTTTTTTTTATCTTCCTTTTGCTTTACTTGTCCGGTTGTCCCAAAGGGAACGAGATCAAGAGTTGGGGATGCATGAAAGGGAACATAGGGCGTGTTCTAGGGTTGTTTGTTTAAATAGGAGTATGACTAAAGAGCAAACGGTTTGTTGGCAAACAAGAGAGAGTAAATGGGGTGGTGCGTGTGCAAGTGGAAAACGTAAAATGCTCTCTCTCTCTTGCTTGTAACAAACAGTTTGTCATTTACCGTTTTCATTGATAGCTTATGTGTGATGATCTTAAAATGAAATTAGAGCAGCGGGATATCATTTTAGACTACGGAATTTTTAGGAGAGCTGAGGCCTGAGAGTCTGCTTGCAATACAGGTTCTCTGAAGACGTGGGTTGGATTTAAACTTTTAAAGTTTTATATTTCCTTGTTTCTAGGGGGCGGGGGTGATGATGCTCTTGTAGTTCAGAGTAGTATGAATATTGTACTGCGTGATCTGGAGAAACGAACGTTCACAAGTTAGTTTCAGGGGTGTTTGTGGACAAAATATCAGCAGGTATAAGGTATTTGTGCAGTGAATGTGATGCTTGCACCTGATTTTCGATCGAGTAGAACCTAGTTAGTAAGAAAGGAGATCTATGTTCCATGGACCTTAATACTGAAATTGCAAAGGGGAAGATGCCACTTATCTTTTTATGCACCTTTACATGGGATTCTCGCAAGCTCAACTTCTGATCAGAAATTTAGAGTTTACCAAGGGCCCCGACTTTTTTTGGAAAGTTCAAGTGGTCCTTGTAGATAAACTTCAAGAATCAAGTGGCTTGTGGTCCATTTCTTCAAGCTTCAAGTGTTTGAATGATTCAATCACTGTGTTGGACTGTTGGTGACTGAAACACCTCCCCCCCCAAAAAAAAAAAAAAAAAGAAAAGAAATGAAGAACAAAAAGGAAGAAGAATAATGTTCCACTCTATAGGTTAACAAAAACCTGTTGGTGTATTCATAACTAACGATAATCTGTGATCGCTAACCAAACTTCAATCCTTGTGAAATTTTTTGTGACGCGATTAAACATGGGCCCATATAGGGCTATGAAATGGATCCATGATCCCATATTGTTAAGAATTATTTTTTTTTTATTAAAAATGGTTGAAAACATGATAATTTTTTTTAACTAATCAATGTTATTTCATTTTTAGCAAGGAGACACCTTAGATTTAACATAATGGTAAAGATATATCAAGATTAAACTAAAATAAGCTATGAAATATTAAAAAAAAAAATAGATTGATTAGGGGCAAAAATTTTGAATTATCAAATGTATTTTCCATTAATCTCATAGAACCTAATAAGTAAGTAATATAAAAATATAGGTGGGGCCCCTTAATATTGGGGGCCCTGATCGATCGCTCACTCTGCTTATGTGTCTGAGACCCATCTGTCTATTATTGTCAAAACTCAAAAGACATTGGATGAATTGGAATCAAGCAACAGGTTGCTAATCTTAGTGTAAAGTGTTGCTAACGTTATATCTCCCGTAAATTTGTCTTTCTAATTATTGTACGATATCATATGAAGCAAACTGTGAATAGTAAGCCTAGTCTATCAATTATCAACTAAATGCATTTTAGTGGTTATGAGCGTTTAAGTTGTGAACATCTTAAGCCTTTTGTTCTTTTGCACATAAAGAGCTTTGTGCATTAGTTGCTTGTTTGGCTAAGCTGAGATGGTTGGTTGGTTTAAATATGAAACAAGTGGCTAATCACCTAACTAGTTAAGGAACTAACACGGCAAAATATCATAACAATGAGCAAGTGGCCGTTAAACTTGGCACTTGCATAACAGACATATTTCGTGGAATCGTGGCAACGTTGGTATGGGATTTGATGGACTTTCTCCGGCAATCCGGCATGTTCTTCTAATTATAACTAGCTGAGGTTACATTTAACAGTTTAACATACTCAGACTTTAGCTGCTAAGGGCTCGTTCAGTATCATTAGTTTTTTGGTTTTTGGTAGTCATATGATATATGTCCTATAATGGATAAAAAATTAGTCAAACTTATTAGAAACATGATGATTGTGAAAACTGACAACTCAAAAGTGAAAGCCACTTTTTCTGGTTTCCTAATTTTTGTTTTTAGTTTTCAAAAAAACTGAAAACTGAAAACTGAAAACAAAAAACGATAACGAACAGCTGTTAGATGATGCTATCAGAAACTTAGGTTTATTGCTAGATAACTCATAGTTGGGATTATTAAAAAAATACAAGTGAAAGTTAGTATGAGCCATTTTCTTGTGAAATGCCATTTGCATAGATATAAAAAGAAAAGAAAAGTATTTGATGATGGGTCACTATAAACCCACGGAATCTGACCCTGTGAAGAACCTAAATCAACATCCCCATTTGCCAACTTATTGATCAAGAAGGGACCACCATATCTTATTACATCTAGTAATGTACAGCCATATCCAAATAATTTATGCCTCCACCTGTTAAATACTAAACAGTACAATTAGTACCATTAAATTGCAAAATCTGGAGCAACCACACTCTACCAAATACTTGCATTTCTATTGGCAAATTGGGGTGTAGAGATGAGATAAGAGTTCAAACTCCAAAGTAGAAATAAATTAAATTTGTAAAAGTGACTTAATAGCTAAAAAATGACAAAATTTCAAAAAGTGTTGCTTTCCTATTAAGAAATTTGCACAAGAAAAGTTTGGTCATCACACTTCACACCTCATATATTTTTCTTAGTGGTATAGTGGCCTTTTGATTTGTTAAAGGGGACGGTTCTAAGTGCTGATGTAAAAGAATAAAAGTCTAAAAGCACTGTCTTTAAAATATTCTTTCTCTCTTCTAATTTATTCTTGAATGAAATGTCTACAATAAAGCCAAATTGTGACCATAAATTTTCATTAAATGTATATTCATCAACAAACTTTTGTAAATAAGTGTTACGTTGAGTAAATTGACACCATTCATCAACAAACTTTCACTCTATTTTCTCACTATTATATATAAAGAAAAACATATTCGAGTGGAATCTTGTTAGATTCGTCTTAATGTATACTCTCAAAATATCAACTTTTTATAATTTTTACTTGTGTGCAACTAAAGACATTAATGATTAAAGAGGCACAATAGATTAAGTGAAAGAGTGAATGTAACACTTATTTACAAACAGAGATAGTATATCTTATGACATAAAATCTTGTATAATTTATTGTTACGTAATAATCAGATTATCAACTTATAATTTTTTTTAGCATACTAAGGCCCTGTTCTTTTGAACTTATTTTGGCTGAACTGAACTGAACTTATTTTATTTTTGCTGAACTGAACTTATTTTTGCTGTACTGAACTTATTTTTACTTATTTTTTCTGAACTGAACTTATTTTTGCTAAATAATAATAATAAATAATAATAATTAATAATAATAATAATAATAAATAATAAATAATAAATAATAAATAAATAATAATAATAATAATAATAATAAAATAATAATAATAATAATAATAAATAAGTAATAATAATAATAAATAAATAAATAATAATAATAAATAATAAATAATAATAATAATAATAAATAAATAATAAATAATAAATAATAGTATAATAATAAATAATAATAATAATAATAAATAATAATATAATAATAATAAATAATAATAATGATAATAATAAATAATAATAATATTAATAATAAATAATAATAATAATAATAATAATACTAATAATAAATAATAATAATAATAATAATAATAATAAATAATAATAATAAATAATAAATAATAAATAATAAATATTTAATAATAATTAAAATAAATAATTAACAATAAATTATAAATAATAAATAATATATAATATATAATATATAATAATTAATAATAAATAATAATAATAATTATAATAAATAATAAATAATAAATAATAATAATAAGTAATAAATAATAGTTAATAAATAACAATAATAAATAATAATAAATAATAATAATAGATAATAGATAATAAATAATAAATAATAAATAATAATAATAAATAATAATAATAAATAAATAATAATTACTAAATAAAAAATAAAAAAATATTAAAATAAAAAAAATATAAAATGAAAATAAAATTAAAAATTAAAAATTAAAAAATTACAAATTCATCGTTATTATAATTATAATATTAATAATAATAACAATATTAATAGTAATATTGAAAATAAAAATAATAATTACAACATTAATAGTAATACTGAAATTATTTTTGCTGAACTGAACTTATTTTTGCTGAACTGAACTTATTTTTACTTATTTTTGCTGAACTGAACTTATTTTTGCTGAACTGAACTTATTTTTACTTATTTTTGCTGAAAATAAGTCCAAAAGAACAGAGCCTAAATTAAAGATATCAATAAGATTATGAATAAGCAACCAGAAAAAACAAAAGTAACAAAGGGTAATAAATTATCTAAATAATACAAATAATCAGGTTACTCGAGTTGAGTGAGGAGGCCTGGCTTGAATTGAGTTGAAGGGGCTAGAATCTTGACCCACAAGGCCACAACCCACAGCTCCAAGCCTGTTTGTGCCTTGCTTGAGATCGGGCCTAACCCAGATTCCGGGCTATGCCAAGTGGGCTTGGGTAGACCTGGCCCAATGGTCACCTACTCACCTCTAATTCAATCTGCTATATGAAGCAGCTTCTATCCAGCTGCAAGCTGGAAAACTTTTCAATTTCTTCTTCTTCTTCATTAGCCTCTTCAATCTAGCAGCATTTCCCCAACTTCCTGCTCCAGCGTATAAATTCGACAGCAAACTTGTCCCTGCACCCTGAGGTTCAAGTTGAGACAAGTGTTTTGCTGCTACTTCAGCTAGCTCTATGTTACCATGCTGTTTACAAGCTCCTAATAATGCTCCCCATACGAACAAATCAGGTTCGATAGGCATCGTTTCAATCAAATCATAAGCCTCGGTCAATTTCCCTGCGCGACCAAGAAGGTCCACCATACAGGCATAATGCTCAAGTCTAGGCTTGATCTTATACTTCTCTTGCATTGATTCAAAGAGGTTTCTTCCAAGCTCCATCATCCCTCCATGACTACAAGCTGTTAGCACTGCAGTGAAACTCAAGTGATCGAGCATCTCTGCCTCCTCGGTTTCCATCCTCTTGAAAAGTTCTATTGCTTCGATACAATAGCCATGGTTAGCATAACCAAAGATCATTGAGTTCCATGTTGGAGTATTCCTTTTGCTTGTCTTCTGAAACAATGTGGATGCTTGGAATATACACCCACATTTAGCATACATGTCTATAAGAGCACTCTGCACATATATATCCTGTTCAAAGCCAACCATTAATGCAAATCCATGTATCTCCTTCCCCCATGTTACATTTGCTACATTAGCACAAGCTGATAAAAGACTGCTAATTGTATTTGTATTTGGGAAGCATCCAGAATCCCCCCAGCATTTTCCGGAATGTGACAAAAGCTTCATTGTTCCGGAAATTCTTCACAAATCCAGATATGATAGAAGTCCAAGACACCACATCCGGCTCAATCCTGTTAACGCGCATCACTTGGAAAAGCTCATCCACCATTAAACTATCCCCTGCTTGTGAAAAACCTGCAATTAAGGTATTCCATGTTACAACATTAGGCCTCAATCCCATGCCTTTGACGTTCTCTACTAAACTCAAAGCCTCTTTCACTAACCCTATATGAACATACCCTGCTACCACAGAATTCAAAGCAACCACATCCGTTTCAATCATGTTGTCAAAAACCTTCCTCGCTTTGCCAACTAATCCACATTTCGAGTACATATCTATAAGAGCACTATTAACATACACATCCCATTCAAATGAACTTCTCAAGATCAAACAGTGTATCTCTTGTCCCCTCCGCCACTCAATTAGATGCGCGCAAGCTTTAAGAGCACTAGGAAGGACATAATTGTTGGGTTTTACACCTTCTGCAAGCATTTCCCTTAAAAAATCCAATGCTTGCCTATAAAACCCACATTTCGCATACGCCCCAATAAGAACTATCCATCGCGGATAGTTTGACTTAGGCATTTCATCAAACACTCGGCCTGCTAGGTTTAAAACCCCGCACTCGACATACATTGTTATGAGCTTGGAAGAAACATGACTCAAACGAACTAAGCCATTGATGATCAAACGAGAATGTAATGTATTGCCCATCATCAAAGACCGATTTCGGGCACATTTTTCGATGCATTTTATGTATGCATCTGAAGATGAATGAAAAGAACAATTTATGATGTGGGTTTTCTTGTAGGATGTTAGGAAAATGGTTGCTCTGAAAAGTGAAAACATTTGAGTGGTTTATTTGATGGCGGGAAAGTAACTGATTAACTAACGGTAACATGATGTTACAAATTACAGTAGTTTTTTTCCCATGTAAACCCAGATAATGATCAGGCAAAAAATAAAACTTTGGGAGTTGTCATCTTTTAAGAGAAGAAATTGATGGTGAAATGTATTGGCCTAATTAAAAGGAGTTGATAATAATGTAGGCATTGTTCCCTTTTCACCTTTAAAGTGGACATAACTCATAAGTGATAAAAGAGCACGACGATTCTGTTTAACCATCTTAAGACTTTGAACAAAAAGAATTAGATTCATCCATTTATTTGTCGTTTTTAATAAGTGCAATTCTGACCTTTTCATGGATTTTATTTTTAAATGCATGTTAATATATCCTTAATGTATTTATGGTAGATAGAATATGTTTAAAAAGTTGATATTTGAAATATAAAATCGAAACAAATTTGACAAGATTTTACTCTAGTACCATATACTCAAATAAAGGAGGCTACTTTTACGTTGATTCTCCCTCCCAAACCCACTAAAATTCTCTCGGAATAAACCAAGTCTTTATATTGAGGGCTCGAAAGCTAGAAAATGAAATTATTAAGAAGAATCCAATAGGTACAACCGTATGCATATATAATCATGTCACTTTTTAATATTGAAAAACAAAATATATCTTTAGTTGATAAAAGTACCTTGAATTTGACCTCATTTTATCATTAGAGAATACATGGCCAATGTTAATCGGAAAATTATAAACCCTTACCCACACCTTATTCCACCTTGATAATTGTTTTTTGGTAGTTTGGTCCTCTTTAAAGTGTCTTACTATTTTTTCCTGTATATATAGATTGAGAAGTTGAGCATTACTCGAATATTAGCTTAATTATTTAGAAACAAAAAAGTAGTACATCTTACTCCTCGTCCAAAAAGATTATGAGTTGGATCCCAAGTGATCATAATCAAATGCAACGTCTTAATTCTAAAATAAACTGGGTTGACTCAGGCTATGTTCAGTTCACCTTATTTTTACTTATTTCAGATCAGATCAGATAAAAAAAATAAGTTCAGATCAGATCAGATAAGTTCAGATCAGATCAGATCAAATCAGATAAGTTCAGATCAGATCAGATAAGTTCAGATTATGCTTATATTTAAAACTTATTATTATTATTATTATTATTATTATTATTATTATTATTATTATTAGTATTACTAATGCTATTATTGTTATTGTAATAATTATTATTATTGTTGTTGTTGTTGTTGTTATTATTATTATTATTATTATTATTACTACTTTATACAATTACTATTTACTAGTACATTTGTTCAAAAAGATTATTATTATTGTCGTTGTTGTACTTATTAATTATTAATATTGGTAATTATTATTAATGTCGTTGCTATTATTATAAATGTCATTGATATCACTATTTGAAGCTATTTGTGTTCAAGAAGAATTGAAGAATGTTCTTTTGGCATTTGTAAGTGTTCTTTTTTATATTTATTCTAATTAATAATTTTGATATGTGATGTTCTTTTTGACGTTGTACATGTAACGAACATGACAATAGTATATGATGTTTATTTTTTAAAACAATTTTGGTAGAATAATATAAATTATATATTACTAGTTAATATAAAACATGAGTAGCATGGGATAACCTAATGGTGTTGTCATCACGTTCAAAATTTTCCCTACAAAGGATTTCAACTTATCTTTAAAAACAAAGTTTATATACAACAAGACAACGATATAAGAAGAATATTTAACCATTTTGTTCAAGATCATATGATTATATATATATTTATAGGTTTATTTATAATAAAAAAAAAACAATTTATTGATATAACAAAGAACATGTTGTTAGTTAAATCCAAACATGTCATCAATATAAAAATAACATCTATCTTTTATTTTTAAAATGTGTTCTTTAAATAGATCTTGTATGATCTTTCAGTATATGTTCTTTTTTTTAATATCATTATATGTTCTTTTCATTACTACCTAAATTCTTATTATTAACGGACCTTGAACATGAGTGTTCTTTTATTTTTAATTTTTTTGTGCCCTTTCGGGAATCCCGTGGTAAGATGAATTTTCTCTGGGCTGCCCTCGTACAGGGTCACTAGCTTGGTGCAAAAGGCTTCTCGCGGGTCCTTTTGGGGACTTACTCGTAGGGCATGATATCAAACCGCTGTTTGGAAGAATGACTTTTATCTCGCAACTAGTATAGGCCACTCTCACCCCTATTTGCTGCTAAAAACAGGCTCTGGAAGCGGAAAATGGATGGCGAGTGCCTGCTCTTTCAAGTTTGTAATATTTTGAAAGCTATCCTGTTACAGATTCTGTTAGCAAGCCAGTTCCATAGCCAAAGACGCCCCAAGACAAAGTACAACTGTTGGGAAGAGGACATGATCAATAGAACCTGGCTGGATCCGGGCTGGGATAGTGGCGCCCACCCTCTGACCGCTACTTACCATTTCACGAAGGATCCGAAAAAAATGGGTTCGGATCTCCAGAAATGTATTGAATCGATTCTTTTCAATGAATAGATCCGATCGCACAAATTCTATTGTCGTCCTTTTCCCAAAAAGTGGAAAGATGAATTGATATATTTGTTGATTATTGAATCCGTCGGGACTGACGGGGCTCGAACCCGCAACTTCTGCCGGCTTTTTCCTCAAGTAGTAGATGGCTTTTTCTTTCCCTTCAACCTATTGTGCTAATGCTAACATTGCTCGGGCAAACTTCTATCTAAGAGGGTCTTCGAAAGAAAAAAAAGACCGACATATAGTTGAAATGGCTTTCACTAAGGGAGTACCAAAGCATCTATGGGTTGAAGCATTCACTACTGAAGTGAATTTCACCCTTTCATTCATTCCTCATGCACTGAGAAGTCTCAAAGATGCTTACTTTGTCGGAGGGCCTTTTGCCCGCACATTCAAGACTACAGCTTAGCTTACCTGTGATTGCAGGGATATTCTTATCCCAACTCTTTCCTTGGCTTCGTGGAGAATTCTTAAAAAGAATTAAGTTACAGTTGTTAATTGAATAAACTCGAAAAGAGAAAGAGAACCAGTTGGGCTCAAGCGAGCCATAACAGAGGAACCCGTGTTGAAACTTTCTTTTTCTAGCCATGACATTAATCGAGGGACGGAAAGGGCCACCATTCTCTTTCTTTCACCGACATGTCAAGATCCAAGCAACCAGTCCACTTTTATAGCTGAGCCGAATCCAACAGTTCTTCTTGCTTTCGAATCTTTTTCTTCTTCTTGAAATAGTAGCCTTATATATACCGAGAGTCTGTTCAGGGTTCCAAACTCAACGTTGGCAACTAAACGCGAGGGTTGCGCTCGTGCCGGCCCTTCGGGTGTCTCGATGATACAAAGAAAAAAAAAAAGACGAATTCCAATCACGCACAAGAACCGAGATGTGCGATAAATCTAGACGTGACAGTCTGTTTAGACGCGCAGAGTTTATAGGCGATTTATATCACCTCCCCAAGCCTAATTCTTTTTGAGCAATCGATCGTAGCAAGCACTAGCTCCCGGTGCGACTTCATAAAAAGCAATCAAAGATAAGATCGAAGAGAATGAAACGCACGTAGTAGTCACGGTGTTTACTTAATTGCTATTGTGCTTTCTGCTGGTGACGAGACTGGGAATGGCTAGTATGAGTGAGGCAGGTAAGCAAGAACAGAAGAAAGGGACCAACCCAACCGCCTGATTTCCGACAAGTTCACTAAGAAAACTGGAAATCATTAAGCAAACGGGTCACTCCTGTCGACTGTGCAGGATCAAAATTGGACAGAAAGCAGCCGTCACTTTTTTGAGAATTTTGTCTCTCTCTCCCGAAGTTACGGGGTCATTTTGCCGAGTTCCTTCGACATGGTTCTCTCAAGCGCCCTATCCTGCCTCTCCCACTTGTTTGTTGTAGACTTCAGAGAAGAGAAAGAAGGCATTCGTCAGCGGAGGAAGGCCAACCGAGCGAAGCTCTTTCTTTTGGCCGTGCCGTGAAGTGAAATTCTCTACTGAACTCGCTCGTTCCGAAAGAAGAGCAATTGCTTCATTTCCTGGCACAATTAAAGCCCTTAAAAGCCCCGGCGATACAAGTCAGTAGTTGAATACTAGGGAAGTCCGAAGTTCAACTGTTTGCGTTCAGCTAGTTTCTTGCTCCAATTGAAAGAGCCTTCTGTAGAACTACCAACTTTTACACGAATTTTCAAGTGGATGAGATCGAAAGAAAAGAAAGAATCCAATCAAAGATGATCCAGAATTGGGTCAATCACGTTTATTAGAAGTGGACAATAGAGTGGTTGTACCAGCCAAAACTCATATACGTATTATTGTAACATCTGCTGATGTACTTCATAGTCACGTTTATTAGAAGTGGACAATAGAGTGGTTGTACCAGCCAAAACTCATATACATATTATTGTAACATCTGCTGATGTACTTCATAGTTGGGTTGTATCTTCCTCAGGTGTCAGATGAAGACCATGAGTGGTGAAGTTCTTTTCCCAAGCCATCGAAGAAAGGCCTAGCTAAAGGAGAGAGACTTATGACGGGCTAATCAAAGAAGCATGTATTTACAGACAGGAATGTCATAACCTGCTCGAATAGGCCCGGGACTCATTCTGACTGAAGCAGGGGGTGGTCTTTACCAACTTCAAAATTCTCAATTTTAGGAAAGCCAAAAAACGTGAACGCCTGGCGGGGTTGTCGCCTACATAACCTACCTCCCAGGCTAAGGGAGGAGGGTCTCAGATCACTGTAGTTCGAGCCCTTTTGTTAAAGCCGGAAGCTTCGATTGAAGAGATTCAATCTTGCACCATCTTCCACTTTTATCGAGATCCGGATAAAAATAGAAGGTTGAGGTCGAAACAAGGGATCAACATGTAGACATGTTGCGCTGAACCTGCCGAACTAATCCATAGCGCTAACCTCTCTTTAGCCTATCTGTCCTCTTCGCCCTTCCTTGAGGTTAAGACCTGGTTGACATGGAAGGCATTAGCTACGTCCTCCAAGAGATCTTCTTCCGTAGTGGAAGCCCCACTAGCTTGGGCACCTATCTGTCCGGACGGTCTTCTTTTTTTCTTCCTAGCTTGAAAAAGTCTTTCCTTTCCGGCTAGGAAGCAGATGAGGATGCTGAAACTTTTTGCTCTTATGGCATAAATGGTTTGAGACTCAGTACAAGCATCCTGAAAACCAACTAGAGCGGGAATTTGTTTCCAATTTCAGGGTTGAGATGTCTTCATCATTCTCAGTGATTATTGAAGCTCTCGTTTTAAAGGCTGTTAAAGATTGTATTTTAGAGATTGTCTCGGGGAAGAAAGTAACTGAGAGAACAGAATAACTTGATCTTAAACTTATTTACAGAAGAACAGGATGAGCAGGAT